>NJEV01000016.1:0-57333 GCA_002591385.1 Cordyceps sp. RAO-2017 | reverse complement strand
CCCCCCCCCCCCCCCCCATCGCTTCCTTTTCCTCCGAACCCGCCACCGCCGCCAAGCAGCCATAAACGCAGCCCGCAGCCCCTCTTCGAGCAACTCCAACTCCTAGACGGGCAGGGATAGTGGCGTATCGACTAGATCCTCTAATAGGACCTACGCCACCGAACCTATGGTATCTGCAGATAACTCTCAATTTCACTCGCAGCCTCCCTCTCTCGCCAAGGCTGGCGAGGATAGAAGAATGCGACGTTTTGGACGATTGAATGGATAAGCACGAATCGACCTAAGCCCTCTAAGGCTACTAAAGATATGATCTTGAATACGTGAAAACCGCCAGCCTTCGAACAGGCCCATCAGGAATCTATACCGAGGTTACACAATATAAAGTATCAGAAACGAAGGGCTTCCAGGCAGTCGAGAGAAGAGACATGAATTTTAGAAAGCTAAGCATCTAGAACCTATAGTAAGCAGTCCCTGCGGGCGAAATAAAATCATTCATTCATTTATTCCACCCTAGGACGCGCCATCGGGATTCTTTTTGGCGGTCTTCTTTTCAACAGGCTCGGCCTCGCCTTCGTCCGCGCTCGGGGACTGTGTTGTTGACACCGTCTTCGTTTTCGTTTCCTCCGGTTTGGGCTTCTCAGGGTCTTCAATGTCACCAGGACCACTCTTCGTCTTCGTCTCCTCCGTAGCCTTCTCGGGGCTCTCCAAGTCTTGGTCCTCAGAGGCTGGATCCCCTTCTTCGACCCCGTTGCCCTCGCCCTGCTTTACCCTTTGTATCTCCTCCGCCACGTTCTCCTGGATGGTCTTCAGAAGGCCACTGTAACTTTCCAGGCGCCGAAGCCTGTCTTCGGGCTTGGCGCTGCCCTTCGAATCATTGTCGTCAGTGTTGGAGCTTTCGGTGCTGCTCGGTGTCCCCTTCCTGGCTGGCCCCGTCTCCTTCTCCTCCTCTGCCACGCGTTTCGTCCCCGGGCTCCCTTTCAGGCCTTCCCCGGGACTGCCCGACGCATCAGAGGGCCGTGGGGCAACGCCGGTAGAGGTGGCGTTAGCCGGCGCCGCCAAGGATGAGACGGCGATTGCTTTTCATGTCAGTCGGGGCCGCCGGAGAGACGCGCGAGGGGTGCTCGGGTGAGCAGCAGCGACTTACAGGCCAGGACGGCGATAGGAGAGATGCGGACCATGTTGAGCGGAGGGAGGCAGGGAACTGTCCGGTTTTCGAGCACTTGGATGAAAGTTTGGACGGCAGAGGATTGAATCGGGGGCGAAGAGGCGGATCAGCGGACAGAGCGGACGGCTGCACTCGGGATGAGGTCGTTGCATGTGCGAAAGGACGGAGTGAGAGGGATCGGCCGGCATCAGCTGGAGCAGACGGACCGAGCATCCTTATGCTTTCGTCCGACTTGTGGCCCCGTCTTGACAATTCCCCTCGCTCTGGGCCGCCTGTATCGAAGTCTAGTTCCTGCGGGGCGAAGAGCGATCGCGAGTCGAGAGCGGACGACTGTGAAGTTGCCCACGGGGCTCGATTTTCCTTGTCGGCCCGTCATGCCTGAGGGAGGGCGTCGGGCCAGGCTGACCGCGAGCCCACTTTGAATAATAGCAACTCCGGCAACGACTCTCTGCAACAGCATGGACAGCCACGACAACCGTGTAGGCCTCGCGCTCCCACGCGGCATCGACATCCGGGATACCCGTGACCGCTGGTTCCCCATCAATGCTGATTCTATGCGCCAACTTCCGAGGCAGCCTAGCTGTGGTTCGTTCAATGAAGCGAGTCAGGGAACTGGAGACGCCTCTTGTTAGGCGTACTTGTATGTCGTGGTCCGAACAAGACAGCTTTCGATGCCTCATCCGGGGGCGGGCCTGGCCGTGCTGGGTCCGTGGCACATGTAACCAGGGTGGTGGTCGAATACGATACGGTGTCATGGCGAGTCAAAGCGAATCTCGTAAAGGAGGGGCCGACACGTGTGCAGGGGCCGCTGAGATCCTTCGTCCGATCTTCGGCCACTCCCGCCCATAAGGCGGATTCCTTGGCCCTATGGAACTAATGAAGACCAAAAGTGGGCGAGTCTATCTGAGAGATATATCTGAGAGGCAAGGAAGCCGGATTTGCAGCCCCATGGATCGCGCCCGGGCTTCGTAGGGTATGGGCTCTCTACGCGGAATAAGATCCCACGTCTGGTTTCATCCATGGGCACCATAAATCGCTAGTCAAGGTAGTGGCGCTGGAGGCCGCACGCCACCGCGCTGTCCAGCTGAAAAGGAATACCCAGGCTGTGTGCGTAACAGCTGATTCTCGGCAATACATGAGCGAGAGCTGTGATGTTCTCTTCGGTTGCGTTGCTAAGTCTGCCCTACCTCTCGCTCGTCAGTCATATTCAATCCTTCTTGTCCTGCCATGCGGTGACGGCCTTTCTCTGAATAGAGCCATACTATTCCCGGCTCGGTTTTCGCTTTCCTACCACGTACTTGCTGCAGAGGCTGAGTAAACAATGAGGGCTTCTCTATCGCTATATGCAGTCCTTGTCGGGCCAGCCTCTTGTGAGCTTCTGGAAAATCTCTCTCGTCGAGGTCCGCTTGGGGGGCAACAAATGACAGACGGTTGGAAGAAGTACGGGCCGAGCGGGTTCGACCTTGCATCTCCCAAGAAGGAAGTCCAACCAGCAACTTCTCATGGCGGAACAGGCTTGGGGCCTCTTCAGGAGGCCCAAGGAGATGGGCGGATACCGGCAAACAAACGGCCCAGCACGATTCCTTTCAGCCCGGACCCTAATCGAAAAGGGGCGCCGGCTGTGCAAGAAGGAGATGGGCGGATACCGGCAAACAAACGGCCCAGCACGATTCCTTTCAGCCCAGACCCTAATCGAAAAGGGGCGCCGGCTGTGCAAGAAGGAGACGGGCGGATACCGGCAAACAAAAGACCAAGTACGATTCCACACAACCCGGACCCGAATAGAGGTGCCTGCAAGCCCTGCAAGAGGAAGAGGCAACTTTGCTGTGGACCTCTTGGCGTCGAGCAGAAGAGTCCCAAGGAAAGGGTGGCCTCCAAAGGGGATGTAGAGGCCAAGACAGGAAAAGGAAAGCTCATGCCGACGGATCTGGGGCCGGCCAAGCAAGCGAACCCCAAACTAGCGGCCCTGGCCGAGAGCATGTCGGACAAAGAATTCGCAAGGCTCGCGCGCAACAACGGACTGGCTTCCATCGCCGAGAAGAGGTGGAAGATGGCCCTTCCCGACGTGCGCGCCGTGGCCCTGAGCCACAAGAAACTCTCGACCGCGTCGGCCAAGCTGAGCCCGAAAGGCGTGGCGCTCAAGGTAGGCGGCGGCGGCCTGAACGTGGCCGGCGTCGGCCTCTGGATCAAGGGCGTAGTGGACGTCTTCACGACCGAGTCGAGCGACTGGGACAAGGCGGCCGCCGTTACGGCCATCATCCCCTTCGTAGGCTGTGGCACGAACGCGGCGGCGCAGGCCGAGCACAAGGGCGGCGTCGATGCATTGCTCGTGCTGGACACGAGCCTGTGCCTCTTGGCCGATGCGCTGTTACTCGGTACCGCTACTGCTCCGCTGGGCATCGTCTTGCACCTCGTCCGATTTCTAATCCAGCTCTTCGAGCCGCCCAAGGCCCTACCTTCGTTCGGCGAAATCAAAGCCATGCGCGATAAGCCCTGGCAGAGCTTCCTCGACCAGCACCTGACCGACTTCCTCGCCTCCAAGGCCTGGCGCGACAAGCTCGAGGGCGCCATCGCCGTGGAGGCCCTGGGCATCCTGTCCCAAGCCGCCGAGACGATAGGTCTACTGGAGGCGGGTGGCCAGTTTGCCATCAACGCGTCCGCCCAAGATACGGAGGCTGCCCCTGGCCAGCTTCAGAAGCAGGTCGGTGGCCAGTCTGCCGTATACCCGTCCGCCGAAGCGATAGAGGCCGCCCCTGGCCGGCGGGACTCGAGCCGGCTCCAGAACAAGGTCCAGGCGGCCGTTGCTCAGGTCCGAGCAAAGATGACGGCCGAGATAGTACGGCGGCAACGCCAGTACCTACTGACGCTCCCTACCTTACTACGCGACGACTTCGGCGCTTCGATGAGGGAGACAGCCCGACGATATAATGAGGATTTTATCCAGAAGCTCCAGTCGGACGAAATGATTGAGAGATACCCGTCTCACCCGCAGATTTCAGCCTGGGCCGTCTCCGATGATTCGCTATATAAGCCTGCCCGTACGCTGATGATCGATGCCGGCAACAGACTACGGCTTAGTCCGCCAGAACTGCCTAGCCTCTTCACCCTCTCCTACTTCGTAGGCGTCGCGGCCGGAGTCGACGATCCACCGCCGCGGAGGATCGTCCGGCCCAACCAGCCGGGATATGCAAAGTACCGACACACCAGACCAAAAGATTGGAAATCCGCCGTCAACCCTATCGTAATCGATCCGCGGCGGTATTACCGAGAAAAGGCGGGAGGCAAGGAAGGCTGGAAGGCAATCCTTCAACATACTCAGTATGTCGCACGCCTACTTCAGGGCAAGATCAAAGAGTCCGACCTACCCAAAGCTGCGCCGGGGCTATCTGACGTTCGGGAGTTCCACATGCTTCTCGCGATGCACATCGGCAACAGATTTGCCGACTGGAAACAGATCCGCGGATCCAAGGTTGGCTACATCCACGAGGACTTTGAAAAAGACGAGGACGCCCTCCTCGACGCCCTCTATAGCCTTCCGGAACCCGGGGAAGAGGAGGAAGAGGGGGAAGAGGAGGAGGAGGAGGAGGGCGTGGCGGAGGATGAGCCGATGGCCAAAGACCTCCCCCAATTCCAGGGCGGCGACTGTCACCAGGGGGACAAGGCCATCGAGTGCGGAGGCGGACTGACGGTCAAGGCCTATCACGAAGCGGAAAAGGCCTGCTCCGGCTTCTGGGACCCGGAAGCCGGCAAGTGCCGGGCCAAGGCCAGCGACCTGCCGGAATTCGAGGGCCACGAGTGCCGCAAGGGCGACAAGGTCATCGAGTGCGGCGGCGGGCTCGACGTCATGGCCTTCGTCAACGCGCAGAGTCACTGCCGCGGCTTCTGGGACCCCGAGAGCGGCACGTGTCGCGAGAAGGCCAAGGACCTCCCCGAGTTCGAGGGCAGGGAGTGCCGTCGGGACGACGTCGTCGTCGACTGCGGCGGCGGCCTCGAGCTGATGGACTACATTGACAAGCAGAAGGCGTGCACCGGTGCCTGGAACCCGGATCTGGCCGTGTGTGGGGAAGAGAAGTGAGGCCGTTCCAGGGATGAGAGAAGTGTGCTGGTTTGTGGATGCGATATGCTTCGAGTTGTTGGTGCTGAGCCGTGTACTGTCATCCTTCATGCCTGCGCGTGCGGGCCGTGTTTTCTAAAGGGGGTGTGCGAGCTGATAGAAGTGCCCGCGATGAGGGCGGGTTAAACGTAACGTTGGCCGGCTAAGAAGCGGCGCGCTCACGCACCCCCGACGCCGTCGACTCATCATCTGCTCCTCGGCCTTTTCCTCCTGTGCCCTACTTCGTCCTCCTCGCCTTTTCCATCTGGCGGCGGGCCGTGGGGGGGCCCCTCTCCTACCTCCTCCGGGGCAACTCCGCATCGCTTCGGGCTTTCCAAGCGGCCCTCATCGCCCTGTCCCACGTGCGAGTCGTTTTCCAGCTCCAAGTCGATGACTTTCCGTCGAATGCCGTTGGCGTCGAGGCGCAGAAGTCTCGAGCCGCCCATCCTATGAAAGATGTCCAGTAGAGTCTGGTATCTGTCTCGCTCCATGGCATCCCAAGCTTTGCGAAGTATGTCCTCCTGGAGAAGGCAGTATTGATTAGTGGTGGTGGCCTGAGGGGCTTGGACAACTCGATATACTCACATCCTTTGGGAGCCATTCGGTACATGTACATGCATACTCCGAGTGGGCCGTTTTGAACTTTGCTTTGAGCGCCTCGCTGCTCAATCTCTTGTTGAAACGCTTCGAAAAGTCTCTCTGAATGCTATCCCATATGTCCTGGCCACGAAGATGGCGGTAACGCCATCGCTGTTCAAAAACGAACCGCTCTTCTTCTGGACAGGTACTTTTCAGGGGCGGTGGAGCATCTTCTCCTCGGCAGTCCATATACTCTGTTCCGATCTTCAAGGAACACTGAGAGGAATCTTCGCCGGAGTTCGAGCTTAATGGATTGTTTGAGAACAGACTGTACGATCGTGATCCACTCGACGACGATAGAAACTCTGTCGTGTGCGAGCGACCAGACCCATACATCACCCATGCATTTGAGGGCATGGAGTTGTGATAAAGCGATGATGGTAGCATAGGGCCGATCGGGGGCGTAGAAGCGGCGGATGATGCTGTGTACAAAGCCGCGTCGGGAATGCCACGAGTGGTCGCAATGTCCGTGGAAACAATGTCTGCCCAGTCCATGAAGGGCAGTTGGGCTTCTTGTACGACTGAATCGTATTCTGCTCGCGGGACGGAGTTGCACGTCTTGAGACCAACGTGGGCAGCATCAAAGGCGGCTTTGACCTGCGTCATGACGTTTTCCAACGGAACGACGTACGCGTGACCGAAAGTATTGGCGCCCACAATGTGACCGTACGCCTCATGCGTTTCTTTGTCGACAACCATGGAGCCGCACTCGCCGTTCACAAGACCTGGTGGGACGATATCTTAGCACGGGCGAGGAAGTCAACATCGAAATGGGAAGCTTGCTAACCGCCAGGCGTCTCTAAAACCACTGTCCACACCTCGCAATCAGCGGGTCCGGACGTCCCCAAAAAACTGAGACCGTCCAGGATGACGCCGTAGAGAACGCCTCGGACTCCCGAGACGATGTAAACCGGAGCTAGGTGAGCTCGCGGCTTAGTTCGGATGCTATCCACAGCCAACTCGGATCCTGCGTGCTCCAGATGGATCGAGTTCATGGATCGGACCGGCGAGGCTGCAGACTGGGGCCAGACTAAGGCCCAGTCCAGATAGGGCGAATCGGCTTCGTAGTTCGCCGGAGGCATGATTCTGATCCAATCTTCCGAGTACGTTTTATCGTCAGACATCTTGTGAGGAGGCAGTCTGCCCTCAACCTCGCATTCGGTGTTGCTTTCGGTGGCGCTCTCGATATCGTCATACTCGTCGCCGTCGTCTTCCCACGGGCATTCTTGATCTCCCGGTGCTGCCGTCGATATTGCACCCAGCCAATCCTGTGAAGCATCGAGATTGGCGACATTCGACGTCCGAGCCGGACTGATAGACGAAGAGAAGACGTGTTCAACAGTGAGAACCGCCCAGTGATGATCGATCTGAATTGAAATGCCAAGAGAGGCCATCGCGTCGCGGATTCGGATCAGTCCGCCAAAGTAGGTCTCGCTGCCTCGGAAATATGCCGCCAAGGATTCATCTGATGCTCTGCGAAGGACTGGCTCCGCTTCGGTTCTGTAGTAGATCAGGGGAAGTCGGGGGATGTGGGTTTCCTTGGCCAAGCCAAAAATGCGGCTCATCCGAGGTTCTTTGCAGCAATGGAGTTTGTGATGCGCCCTCGCATTGAAGTAGGACCTCAGGGGTTTGGTGTCTGTCCGCCGGCAGCTAATGACAATGCTTGGAACAGCGGTCTCCGGAGATGAGCCCACCATGAAGAGGCTGTAGCTAATATGCGACGCAACATCTCGAAGCTCGGGATGTTGATCAACACAAGTCTTCAGCTCAGAATGCACGAACCTGAACCTCTCATGGAAGCAACCGTCAACCGGGGCCTTGAAGTAAATACGCTTCTTCTGTCTGCTGCCGGGGACCGGAATGCTATCACAATCTATGTCCACGCCTTGGCTTGGAATTTGTCGGAGACCAGTCGCGATGTCAGTGGAGGTAATTCTGGGAGGGGAAGAATTCGGAGTGTTCGTGTCGCCTGTTTCGCTCGAGTGCTGTTCCGGGCTGGCTCGAGCAGAGGTACTGTTGGCCGGCCCAGCCGGTGACGGGCGTGAGGTAGGGGAAATGCAGGGCTTTGTGTCCTGCTCAACAGCGGCTTGATGTTGACAGGACGTAGCAGTGCTTGCCTGCCTTTGTGCTGAGCTGTGATCCCAGACAGACTCCATGTGATGGATTGGGCCGTTGCAGGCCGGCCCGTGGGCCTGTAGGTCCACGGCCATGCTGTGAGCACTTGTGATCCCACCGTCCATTGCAATATCGCCGGAAAGCGGAGGCCGTGGGCTCGACACTGCTTGAAAGCCGGACACAGATCGGTGAAAGGCCAAGAGATTGCGTATCGAGAAGAGGGCGCAGGACCTCCAGGCCATCTGGACGCCGCCTTGCCTGAACCCCGCAGAAGGCGTCCCAGCCGCAGCAATGCGAAGCATGGTTGAGCTTTGGTCGAACCAACCATACCGCTCGAAAGCGTCAGCCCGGGATCATAGCCACACAGACGCAGCCATCCAAGGGCGGGCGTAGATCTCGCGGGCATTGAAGGCATCGACTGCGCTTGTGCATCGCACCAAGAATTTGTTCTGTTCTTCCCCTTCAACATGCTAACACTGAACTAGAGGGAGTGACAGATATAGAGCGAGAGCACAATGGCTAACGATGTCGAATGCCAGGAGCAGATGGCCGAGAAGCTGCTTGGGTCAACTGACCGCGACCTTGGGAGGTATTTTCGGGTATTGGACGACACGATGAGAAGCAGGAACCTTCGACCCTTACAAGTCGAGCAGCGGCGACTCCAAGACCCGGGTTTCATCACCCACAGTCACATTCTTGCGGCAGCAAACTTACTGCGCATGGATCCAGCGCTGACGCTGGGTCAGGCGATCCATCAACTCCGAGGGCAGATGAATGATGGCCAAGCTCTGTCTGCCGCGCACGTGGCGATTCGCGCCGCCTTCATGGTTGACTCTGCCGTCAGCGAAGGACACGGGCCCGGATTCGCCATTGGCAAGCATCAGCAAGTCTCGTGGCAGCTGAGTGAGCCGTTGACGGATTTCATGAACAGATGCTTCCCAGCATACGGCTACATCGAGCGCTCGGCGGAGGCCTTCGCTGAACAAAAGTCCATCAAGGCCTGGAAGCTGAAGTCGAGACTGGGCATTAGCTTCAGGGGCACGGATAATCTCGCGCAGCACCTGCTACTCGACGAAAGGAATGCTGTCCTGTACCTGTTTCACCACTCTTCCTTTCTCAAAGCCCAGCTGGTTCGATTGTTGAAGGAGGGAGTCGACAAAGAGGCCGATATGTCGGCATGTCTGCCCAGGTTCGTCACAAACGACGAGTCAAGTCCGTTGATGGTTGGCACGACTGTAACAACTGGTCAAGTGGATGCCTCGCGCCGCGCCTCCTAGCGGAGACACTGCATTCACTGCAGTCTATCCTCTTCCACTGGAACGACAGGCGGTCGACAGCAATATTGGACCAATTGATCGAGAGCAAGGGGTTTGACGAAGATTGCGCCGAGGCAGAAGGCTATTTCACGTTGGATGACTCGATAGATCAGCATGGATATGTCTATTGGGGCGAGCGGCTGGCGACTCTTCATGGTCTCATGAAAGACCGCCCGCCTCGAAATGCGTTTGAGCGCTGGATCAAGTGGCAAACATCGGAGAGCAATGCCCTGCTGGTGGCGGTCCTCGCTCTGGTCATCTCGATTTTCGTGGGAATCCTGTCACTTGGCCTGGCCGCTCTGCAGACGTGGATTGCGTGGAAGGCGTGGAAGGAGCCGGTTGCAAAGTGAATGCCAATGTTTGAAGCTCTCACCGGTAAGGGGGAGCTTGAACGGAGAGCCTCCTTTGTTCGAGTTTAATGCCGGGAAGCGTTCCGCCACGGAGTCAATTGGACAGATATGGACAGGGCAAACAAGCTCAGCGGATAATCGGGACAGCGGTAGTGTGGGGTTTGTCCTGCCCGTCAAAACGTGGTTGGCTGTCACGGGGCCCCAGGCTGTAGCATCAGTGCCATCATTCTCAACTCCCTGGCGGAGGCAGCGCCTATAACAGCTATACGGCTCGTTGCTCGGCACCGGCTATTGCGGATCGAATAATGGACGGTTGGTCGGAGGGAGCCCATGATTTGCCATTCGACCGCTGGACCGCCATTTCCTTTGCGTGCCGGCCGGCGTTGGGCAGTTCTGAAACGGTCCTGCAACGAGCCGCGCGTGGGCGACGGGGGCGAATCGCGTTTCGCGGTCGCGAAAGGCTTCGGTGTCCCGAGGCTCCGTCCACCAGTGCGGCCGCTTGGGCTTTCGCGGAGAAAGGCTGAGGAGGCGTGTGTTGGAGGGCGGCGCTGTCTTTGTTGCCGCTCTGACGTCTGACAGGCGGATGGGGATCGCTCGCAGCCGGCCGTACGAGATCTACGATTTACTTGCGTACGCCTTGGGTGCGCAGCCACCGTCCAGCGCACGCGAGGAGTGGCTGTGGCGCAGGCACACGTGATGCCCCCCATCGGACAACTGTCACGCCCCGAGGGTCCGCTGATTGGCCCAGAGGATGCGACTAATGAGAGACAAAAGGGGCACACTCCTCCTCTCTCCCTTTCCTGGGCGACCGGAGGGGAACGAAATAAAGGAAATGAAAGAGCACTGTCTTTTCATCCAAGACCTTTCGGGCGCAGCCGCCTTTCTGCGAGGAACGAGGTGCCGAGTCTGTCAGGCACATCATTCGTCATCGCCGCACCTCGTATTACGCACTCCGCGCTACGTGCCAGGGCGCCATTCACTAAGACGGGTGGCCCAAGTACCACCCAAGTATCCTAGGCAACCTTGGCACGCTACAGTGAGCTCCGGGGGCACCCTGGAGGTTTCAGTCCCGCCGCCTCCGCCGTTGCTGCGTCAGGCCACACGCTAGGGCCAGCACTGCCAGGTACATCTCGCCTGGGCGCTGAAGCCGGACACCGCACGTGTACCTGGCGGCCCGCATCTTATCTCCCAGGTATCCGCGTGGTACCTCGGTAGTGCCTGGGCAGCCCGCGCTGCCTGCGCCTCGCCAACCACCCAAGTCCGGTTGGTTGCTGGGCTTACCTGGGCCGGCGGTCCAATACTAAGGCGGTGGCAGCCCGCTGTCTCGCCTCCGCCAGCAACGCAGAACTCTTCCCATCCATCCTCCCCCCATCATCGCCGTCATCAATCTCGCCGCCATCCTAACCAGCTCCATCTCGCTGCTTCCATCGACATCCTCAAGCCGCCTCCTTCCGCACACACATCGCATCGCTTGCCTCGTCTTCAGGCCCTTCTGCCTCGCTAACCCGACTCCGCCGCTCACCAAAAGCCCGCTCCGGCTCTCCCGCCACGATGCCTGAGCAGGACGCCCCGTACGATCCCTACATCCCCAGCGGCCAGGCCGGCGCGCAACAAGGTGCCGGCGGCAATGCCAGGACCCAGGCTCTCCAAGCGGTAGGTCTCTCGTGCCACCTTGTCCCCCCGTCCATGGTTTTCGCCATGTGCTCTACCGGATGGTCCTGCACCAACGCCGCCGACCGTCTCGGGGACGCCTGCGGGAACGCCTGCACAAGGGCTCGCAGAGCCGCGGGCTCTCGCCGTGACAGCCTTGCGACAACGACCAGTGGATCGTTTGCCGATTCCTCAGGCGAGAGGGGAATTTTTTTTGGGTCGTCGCGCGGATGGTGGTTGAGGAGGAGAAGGATGAGAACAGACAATGCGACAGTCTGAGTCGACACAGGAGACCCAAGTCGACTGGACGGCTGTCCTTACGATTCTGATGATTTTCCTTGTCCAAATGGGGTGATGCATGCCCAACGAGCCACACACGCGCGGTGAAACGCTGTTCAGCAACGATGCGCGCAAACAGACTACGGCAGCGGACGCTGATGCTGACGTGTTCTGTGTAGCAAATCGACGACACCGTCGGTGTGATGCGCGACAACATCAACAAGGTCTCCCAGCGCGGCGAACGTCTGGATGCGCTCCAGGATAAGACGGACAATTTGGCCGTTTCGGCCCAGGGATTTCGTCGTGGTGCCAACCGGGTCCGCAAGCAGATGTGGTGGAAGGACATGAAGATGCGCATGTGCCTGATCGCGGGCATCATCATCCTACTACTCATCATCATCATCCCCACCGGTGAGGATGCTCCGTCCCCTTGTCCCGCCGTCGAGCGGTCGCTAATGCCTCCGCCGCAGTCGTCGCTACCCGTTAATTTCCATTCGACCGCTCCGAGTCCCCGGGGATCCCAAATCTAGACATGAGGTCGGTTGAATCTCGCGATTTGGCGAGCACAAGGCACAGGGTTGTTTCAAGCGGTAGCGAATTGCGACGACGGGTTATGTATTTCGAGCACGGCGGGGTTTCTTCGTGTCCGGCCGGGCAGCCGGCATACTGGGCTCGGTCGAGGACGACGGCCCAGGAGAGGCGACGCCAGAGCGGCTCGTCGACGGACGGCAGGTTGGACGTGATGTGTATGATTGAAGGCCAGGCGTTTTCCTCCCCCACCCGCGTAATGAAGATGATTTTACATACTAGCCCCCCGCCTCTGCCACTTGGGCCCGTCTAGCCACACGCAGCCGGGCGTGAGATGCGCAGGGCCATTCCCCGTTTCGCTCCGGCCGGCCAGGGTTGGCGAGGGAAGAGCGGGATAGCGCGGCGGCCGTCCGAGCCGTAGAGGACGCCTCTGGTCCGTTGTGCAGCTGACCTGCATGCGCTAGGGACACGTCGTCGTGCCATGGCATGCCACCTTGCTCGTCTTCTGGGCGGAGGAGCGGAGCCGACGCCCGTGCGAGTCGCCGCGCCTCACGCCGCCACTCGTCTCGAGCGATTCACGGGCAGCGAGAAGAGGGCAGAGACACGAGCCTCTCCAGCAACCTCGCACGGGGGGGGGGGATTCCGGGGAAGTGAGAGCCGAGCGAGAGCCACATGCTGAGGCCTGCTGTGCGTCGCCAAGGGATTGGCATGGCGGCATGGGCAGCGAGCAGTAGCATGTGCGTCCGTCTCCTCATCCTCCCGCCCCGTGGCTGGATTAATGCCGCGGGCCCGCCAGGCGCAAGCAAGCAGCAGACCAGAACAGAGGAGGATCAAAGTCGTTTATGTATGTTGCCACGGGGAGGGCGGGATTAAGTCCCGCTGCACAGAGGACAGAAGTGTAAATGGCCTCGAGGGGGCAGCTAATTATGTAACTCTGCTGCATCGCCTGCGGCTTTTTCTCTCCTCTCTCTCTCTCTCTCGCTCGGGCAGCCGTGGCACTGCGCGAAATATCTGGTGGCCAGCCAAGGCAATGGAACCCCTCCTTCCCTTCCCCAGCCGTTTAAAACGGCGCAGACCGGAAGAAGCAATGGGCCACGAGCCTGGGCGCTTGAACAGCGTGCAGGCAAAATTACGTAGGACGGTAGGAGGGATGAATGAAGGCGTGTTTTTTGTTGTTTTTTCCCCTCCTCCTCTTTTTGACTCATCAACTTCGATGTGCTGCTCTGCTGCTTATACCGTTCGTAGGCGGCTAGCTCTTTGCAGACTACCTACCACCTATACCTTAGTAAGGGACCCAAGGTGGAAAGGTGTGTCGTCAAGGCACTGTACCTACCTATAAAAGAGAGTCACAACGTCGCATGCACTAGGTGCACGGTGCCAGTGAGGTGCCGGGGAGGTGCTAAAGGTGCTAAAGCGATGCGGGAAGCGGTATATCCGCCTCTCCAGGGGGCGCTTTACTCGACCTGCCTCTATCTACGTCTACCTGACCTTTTGTACCTTTGCTCGCCTCTCTCGTGCGTGCCCTCTGTATCCTCCCGCGCGTGCCCTGGACCTTCGTGCTTGAACCCCTGTTTTGAACAGGGGGTGTGAATGGTCTTAGAGTCCAAATTGGCTATCGGTCTTCTATTATTAGACCTTCCTTGCTAGTAGATAGAAGAAGCCTCTATGAGAGATGGAGGAAACCTCTTGCTATAGCCCTTCTTTTTGCCCCAACTTCGAACGAGAGGATACATCTCACCTCTAACCTATGCCCGCCTCTGTCTGCCTCTGCCTGCCTCTCTGTCTGCCTCTGCCTACCTCTGGGTACCCTCGCTGGCGCCCGTCTGTCTTAACGCCCGATGAGCGGTACACTCTAAAATGTATGTACTAATGCAGGCACGAACACGTGATTACACACAGGGCACCAGAAAATCTGCACCACCCATACTGTACGTGTCTGCACCGTACACAGCCGCGCCTGCAGACCCCAGCAGTCTTTGTTTACAGCAGTACCGCCAGCTACAGCGCATCCCCGCCCCCTTCCCAACCTGGAAGCGGATAATTGTCGCACTGCAGGGCTGCTGCCAGCTCCATCCATCCATCCGCCTCCTCCTCCTCCGCCTCGCTGCTCCTCCCCCCCCTGGGCCACCCCTGGGACCCTGGGCGTCAGATCACCCGACAGTGGGCGAGCGGGCGGCTCACCGCCCGGCCAGCGCCCTGCGCTCCCGGGGCACAGCGCTGTTTTTTTTTTTCTGCCCCTACCCCAGAGTTTCGCCTGCGCCCCCGCCCGCTCCCCAGGCCGACGACGGGCCCTACCCTACTTGAAGACTCACTCGTCCCTCCGCAAGCAAGACACGCCTTTCTACAGCGCTACCCTCGCCCCTCGTCGACCGACCGCCCCGAACCTACCCTCGCCTTGTCCCCTCGAGCCCGCGAGTCAACTGGGCTCGTAGCGACGACGATGCTGTCCGCTGCTGCGTCTACCGCCCTGAGGGCTGGCTGTCGCCGTGCCGTCCCCCGGGCTGCGACCGCGGCGCCGAGGAGGCTCCGATGCTCCCGTCGTCTCCTCTGCCGCTCGCTCTCTACTGCCCGTCCTCTGGCCGCGCCCCTGGCCCGGGACCGGACGCGCGAGATTGTCGCCCAGACGGTCAGCAGCATCGGCAGCAAGCGCGAGGGTCAGCAGTACCTCAAGCTCTTCACCTCCGTCTCCTCCCAGCGCTTCGCCGTCATCAAGGTCGGCGGCGCCATCCTGACCGAGCACCTGGCCGAGCTGTGCCGCAGCCTGCTCTTCCTCTACGAGCTCGGTCTCTACCCCATCATCGTCCACGGCGCCGGCCCCCAGCTCAACCGTCTGCTGGAGGAGGCCGGCGTCGAGCCCCAATTCGAGGAGGGCATCCGCGTCACCGACGCCAAGACGCTCGGCATCGCCCGCAAGCTGTTCCTCGAGGAGAACCTCAAGCTGATCGACCGCCTCGACGAGCTCGGCGTCCAGACCCGCACCCTGAGCGGCGTCTTCATCGCCGACTACCTCGACAAGGACAAGTGGCAGTACGTCGGCAGGATCACAAAGGTCAACAAGGACGTCATCGAGAGGTCCATCGAGGCCGGCTACATCCCGGTCCTCACCTCCATGGCCGAGACGGAGGACGGCCGCCTGCTCAACGTCAATGCCGACGTGGCCGCCGCCGAGCTCGCCCGCGCCCTCGAGCCGCTCAAGGTCGTCTACCTGTCCGAGAAGGGCGGTCTGTTCGACGGTGACGGCCAGAAGATCTCCCACATCAACCTCGACGAGGAGTTCGGCCATCTGATGGCGCAGCCCTGGTGCCGCTACGGCACGCGCCTCAAGATCAAGCAGATCAAGGAGCTGCTCGACACCCTCCCGCGAAGCTCGAGCGTCGCCATCATCCACCCGAGCGACCTGCAGAAGGAGCTGTTCACCGACTCGGGTGCCGGCACCCTGATCCGCCGCGGCGACAAGATACAGAAGATGACGTCCATCCCCGACTTCGGCGACGTCGCCAAGCTCAAGGCCACCCTGATCCGAGACCGGGAAGGCCTCGATGCCGACGCGACCGTCGACCGATGGATCGACTACCTCGGCGAGAATCCCTTCACCGCCTACTGCGACGAGGCCATGCAGTGCCTCGCCATCGTCATGCCGCCCGGCAACGGCCGCCCCATGGCCACCCTCGCCACCCTGACCATCACCAAGTCCGGCTGGCTGACCAATATCGCCGAGAACGTCTTCGCCGCCATCAAGAAGGACTTCCCCAGTATGGTCTGGACCGTCAACGGGGCCGACGAGAACCTGACCTGGTTCTTCGAGAAGGCCGACGGCAGCTTCAGCAGTAACGGCAGCGTGCTCTTCTACTACGGCTGCGATCTGCGCTCCGAGGACTTGTCGCCCGTCTACGACGAGTTCATGGCCCACGGCCGGGCCATGCTGGGCGGCTCCAACCTCGAGTCTCGGCTCCGGCAGGCGGCCCAGGGCGCCAGTCAGCCGCCCAGCCGCCCGCGTCTCGCCGCCCAGGGCGCCAGGGGCTTCTCCACGCTGGGACGCGCCGCGAGCCAGCGGCGGGGCTTGGCGACGACGACGAACCCGAACCCGCCGCTGGGCAAGAAGAACGCGTCCAACACGGTGCCGGCCCGCGTCGGCCTGATCGGCGCGCGCGGATACACAGGCCAGGCTCTGATCGACCTGCTCAACGCGCACCCGTTCATGGACCTCAGGCACGTGTCGTCGCGCGAGCTGGCGGGCCAGCAGCTGCAGGGCTACTCGAAGCGGGAGATTACGTACGAGAACCTCGGGCCCGAGGACGTCGGCCGGCTGGAGAAGAGCGGGGACATCGACTGCTGGGTCATGGCGCTGCCCAACGGCGTGTGCAGGCCGTACCTGGAGGCCATCGACGAGGCGAGCAAGGGCCGCGACAAGAGGAGCGTCATCGTTGACCTCTCGGCCGACTACCGCTTCGACGGCAGTTGGACGTACGGCCTGCCGGAGCTGACGAAGCGGTCCGACATATGCCAGGCGCAGCGCATCTCCAACCCCGGCTGCTACGCCACGGCGGCGCAGCTGGGCATCGCGCCCGTGCTGGAGCACCTGGGCGGGCAGCCGACCGTCTTCGGCGTGTCGGGCTACTCGGGCGCGGGGACCAAGCCGTCGGCCAAGAACGACGTGAACCAGCTGCGCGACAACCTGATGCCCTACAGCCTGACGGACCACATCCACGAGCGCGAGATCAGCAGCCAGCTGGGCACGCCGGTGGCCTTCATCCCGCACGTCGCCTCGTGGTTCCGCGGCATCCACCACACCATCAACATCCCGCTCAACAAGACGATGACGTCGCGCGACATCCGGCAGATGTACCAGGACCGGTACGCGGGCGAGAAGCTGGTCAAGGTGGTCGGCGAGGCGCCGCTGGTCAAGAGCATCATGGACAAGCACGGCGTCGAGATCGGCGGCTTCGCCGTCCACAGCAGCGGGAAGCGCGTGGTGGTGTGCGCGAGCATCGACAACCTGCTCAAGGGCGCCGCGACCCAATGCCTGCGTAAGTTTCGTCTCTGTTGGCTTGTCACCCTACGACTCGACGTTTGGGCGAGTCGACGTTCGGCCGACTTTCGTGTGCTGACGTGGACCGAACAGAAAACATGAACCTGGCCCTGGGATACGGCGAGTTTGAGGGCATCCCCACCATGTGAGGGGACGAGACGGAAGCTAGGCATCTGCCGACTAGGCACGCAAGGTCTTGTGAGGAAGGGAGATGAAAGGAGGCTCCTAGCCTAGGCGGCTGGGCTGCCTCTTATAGAGCCAGCCGGAGGCGTGGGTCACACAAGGGCGACCCCCCCAGGGTTACGTGACAAGAGCACGAAGCTAGATGTACGGCCTGCCGGAGCTAAGCAAGCGGTCCGACATATGCCAGGCGAAGCGCATTTCTAGCCCTGGCTGCCATGCCCCGGCGGCGCAGCCGGGCATTAATAAGAGTGGAATGCCAAGGCCACGCGTAACACTTGCATACCGAAAAGGATAAAAAAAAGGGGGGGGAGAGAAGTCTACAAAGGTATATATGCCTTCTCGTTAGGGTAGCCTAAGGGGACTGGGCGCCGTGCCTAGGTACGCGGATTGGGTCCTATGCTTTTAGTTGAATCTTATGGATATAACCAAACACCTTTTATTTGCAATTTTTCGCGCCGAGTTGCGTATTTAAATTACCATACGACGATGACGTCGTGTTGGTAAGGACGGAACATTACTAGGAACGTTTGTTTCACGACTGCCTCGTGCCTTCTATGAGCGAGACAGAGAAGGAGACAGATAGAGAAGAGTTTGGGGGGTTTTTTTTTTGTTTCAAAACGAGGGCAACCTGGACAGAAGGGAAGGCAGAGGCAATAGGAGTCGGTAGAGATAATAAGAATCGGCAGTAGAAAGGCCGCTACTTCTGAAATCGAATCTATCGATACGATTTAGATATATAACTTACCCGGCTAACGTGACTCCTGCATATCTTGCTCGCGGGCAACACCTCTCTATTGGCTCATACATCCTTCATAGAAAATACCCCAAACGAAAAAAAGTAGAAGAAAGAGAAGTCCGCCATACATGCCTTCTCTTTCGCTGTATCCATCGGACTACTTATCCTCCGAGGCGTCGGATGCGGAGTCGTCCGAAGAGTCGATCCGGGCGGGCAGAGAAGAGCGTCAGGCACTGAACGTGATTCCCTACAATCTGCTCAGTTGAAGCTGCTAGAGTCGGAGCCTTTGGCTTTCCTCTTCAACCTCGCCGGCCTTGGCGTGAGAGGCTGCGAGGGGAGGCGCCGTTGCTGCCGAGGCTGCCGTCGGCCTTGTCGAAGAACCAGGTCAGGTCCTCGTCGGCCCCCTTGACGGCCCAGCGAGCGTACTCTTGATTTTGTCGGATTAGGGGGGACAAGCTTCGTGCCTGGCAATCAGGTCCGCGTACGTTCTCGCCACGATGGCCCCGTCATGAGTCGACGGATTGAGCAAGCCACGGCAGTGGACTGTAGAGGTACGTAGAGAACAACGCAGGGCTGGCTACCTATGCCAGGTAGTAGCTGGTGTTGATGTGATTCTATTCACGGGTGGCCTGGATATTGTTGAGGGCGCGGCGCCCAGGTCAGCCAAGCAAAGGTACGCCGTTTGGATAGGGCGTTTGGATATGCCTATTTAGCTCTCTCGCACGCAGGAAGTGCGAACCTAGACCTAGCAAGATCACCATCACCCTCTCGCTGATGCATTCCTCGTGTCTTCTTTAATCTTTGACAGAAATAAATTCTCCTTCAAATTGGTCCCCGAGTCCTTCCGTTCACGTCTTTCTGATCCCGAATCCTTTTTTTGTTTACCTTGGCGTTATACCTGAGAAACTCGCCCTCCGCCTCTTCCCATGCCCATTTGAAGCCTGGCTCCTTGTTCAACGGCCCATTGTAGAGCAAGTACGCCTTGGTAGCTTCTGATAGGAGGGCAAGCTCCTTGTCGTCCTTGGGTTTGGTGAGTGTTGAGTCCCATTTCTTCCAGTACTTGGATTCTGTCTCTCCGCAGGCCTCAGGGCTGTTGTAATGATTTACAACATCGCAATTGTCGCAGTGGCGGACTTGTCCGTGGCTGGAAGGGCCAGAAGCGCTGCCGCCGTCCGCCGAGGCACCCGTGGCCTTTGCCTCCTCCGCGGACGGAGGCGGAGCGCCGTCCTGCGTGTTGTCCCTGCTCAAGGGGACGCCTCTGGGCTTGTCATTGTCGGCCCCCTTCGGCTTAGCATTGCTACCGACGTCGTCTCCGGGCTTCGTGCTGTCTCCGTTGCTGGCCGCCGTCTTGCCATTGCCCAAGTCGCCGGCTCCGGACCTGTCCTCGTCGGCTCCCTCCGGCTCGGCGACGCTACCGTCGTCGTCTCCGGGCGTCGCGCAGGCGACGTCGTCGGTCGGCGGATCGGGGCGACAGGGGCCGTGGGGCTCGCCAGCCGTACCGCCAGCCGGCGTGCCAGTCGCCGCGGCGGCGGCGGCGGAAGCCTTGGTTGGGTTATCCTTTGCGGCCTTGGCGGCCTTGGCTGCCCGCGCGGCGGCGGCGGCCTCGCCGAGGCCTTCGAACCTGGCCGGCATGGCGTGGACGGCCGCCTGGACGGCCGCTAGGGCAGCGAGGAAGACGGCGTATTTCATGATCAACGTGCGTAGGGGACGACGTTTAAAGTCAATTCAGGATGAACCTTTGGGAGCGAGTGAAAGCGAGTATGGTATACGTGTGTCCGAAGAGACCGAAGCTGTTGGCTTCATCAGGACAACAGCTCTCAGGGACGGTCCGATAAGTACGCGAACCCATCCGAAGCCCGTCTCCGGCATCGGGAGCAAGTGTAGAGGGCCAGGCTTTGTCCAGCTGGAGTCCGCCCATCCCACCTGCGTGGTTTATGCGTCCGGGAAGCTGAACGCGTAAGCTGCGATAGCAGCCGTCTCACGCATAGGGTCGCTTGCCCGCGAAGCACGGACTTGGGCATACTCGTGATTATACTTTTCGTTGAGACGACAAGGCCGCTTTTCCATGCCGCCATCAGGCTGAATACTATAAGCGAACGCGGTCCGAAGACGGTTCCTCCCTCGTATCCCCAGCAGCTGGGAGAGGGATACGTAAGGCTTTCGCGCATAGGATCATCAGATGGATAAGGCAGATTGCAAAGAGAATCAGGGCCGAGCTATATGGCAATGCATAGACCCATTTCTGCTCTCCACCTACTGGCCCTGAAATCGGAATTGCCATTCTGGTATAGACGCCGAAAAACACGAGAGATTCGAGTCAGGACGCCATATGTATCTCTTTGTGTATAACGTGGGCAGACGTCCGCTTGGATCAGCCTTCGAGTAAGCCCAAGTCTCGACTCGGTTCTACCTCATGTCTCTGCCTAGCCGCGTGTGCATACTGATGGATGTATGTACGGGATGAGGCACTCTTGACGACGTCCGCTACCCTTCGAGTCAGCCTGAGTGGCGGCTTAGTCCTTGATTCAGTCTCTGCCCATCCGCGTATGCAGATTTATACACAGAACGAGCCACTCTGGCATCCGTCCCGGCGTCACTTGAAGCGGACCAGCACGCATCTCGCGGCGAGAAGAAGGCGGTGCCGGTGAGCAGAGAGAAGCAGCAGCAGAGGGCTACGGGCGCAGGAAGCGCCCGTACTTGGCGGCGACGATGATGCGGCCGAGGCAATCGTTGACAAAGCGTCGCCTTTTCCATTCAGTCTTTTTTTTTTGAAATTTCTGTCGCACAAATACACGCACACACTCACACACTGTCTTTCCCTCACTCTCTATTTCTCCCCGTCTCTTCTTCTTCAGCGTGAGGCGGGCAAGGCCTCGAGGCAAGACGTCGAGGCGCAAAACGCCGGGCCCCCTATGCCGGAAAGGGAGAGACGGGGTTGCATTGCCTCGGCACTCCGCGCACGCCGTCATCCGCCCTTCTGTTCCCGCCCGGTCAGCGCGCGGGGCTCGGGTAGCGGAAAAGCGTGCGGTCGGGGCGCGTGGAAGGCCGGTGGCGGCGGCTGAGAGGTCTGACCTGATAGGCGCCCCCCTTCTGGCCCATCGCCTCGTCCTATCTCTCTGTCTCGCTTTCATCTCTTCAAGGCGGACGACGTGGCGGAAATCAACAGATACGCCGACGGCATCAGACCGGCTCCGGAGGACGCGAAAGCGGAAAAGAGGAAAAAAGAAACAAAACCGAAGCGAAGCATGGGCAGAGAGAGCGTCTTCCTCGCCGGCTCCGTCGTCCTCGCGGCGTACCTGGGCTGGTCCCTGGCCGAGTACGTGGCGCTGCGCGTGGCCCATCACCAGCTGGCGCCGCCGTACGCGTCATCGTACGCCTGCCCGGCTTGGCTCGGCCTCGTGCTGGGGCCGCTGCTGGTCGGCGCGTGGCGGCGGTACGGCCTCGAGCGCAAGATGCGGCTGCACGGCGCCCGGCCCGGCGCCGTCTACCCCCACCGCGACCCGCTGCTCGGCTCCGACTGGGTGCGGCTCATGCTCCGGGCGATGCGCAGCGACTCGCTGCTCGAGACCTGGCACCGCCTCTTCACCCAGACCGTCGGCCATACCTTCTGGGTCCAGCTGGTCGGCGGCCGCGTGCTGATGACGTGCGAGCCCGACAACGTCAAGGCCGTGCTGTCCGGCCAGTTCGAGGCCTGGCCCATCGGCGGCGTGCGCCTGCGCTCCATCGGCTTCGTCCTCGGGCCCCACGCCATCTTCACCAGCAACGGCGCCGACTGGGCGCGCCAGCGGGCCCTGATCCGGCCGACCTTTGTGCGCAACCAGATCGCCGACCTCGAGTGCACCGACCGCCACGTCGAGAACCTGCTGGCCCGGCTGCGGTCGTCCGTGGCGAACGGCGATGCCAAGCTCGACCTGCAGCCTCTGTTGTACATGTTCACCATGGATACCTCGACCGACTTTATGTGAGCCTCCCTCTCTCTCCGTGTGCGTCGCGTGCGCTCTCTCGCTATCCGTCGCCCTCTCGCTATCCGTCGCCCGCTCGTCCCGACTGGCTGACGACCGACCCCAGGTTCGGCTACTCGACCGACATGCTCGTCAACCCGACCGACGAGGCCGTCCAGTTCACCCGGGCCTACGAGTACGCCCTGCTGTCGGCCGTCAGCAGCGCCCGCCTGGGCTGGCTGCTGACCCTGATGCCGGACAAGAAGCTCAACGAGTCGGTCGCCTACTGCCGCGCCTTCGTCGACGGCCACGTCGCCAAGGCGCTGTCGCAGAGCAAGCGCAAGGAGCGGCCGTACGTCTTCATGAACGAGCTGATCGACGCCGGCACCCCGCCCAGCCAGATCACCGACCAGCTGCTGGCCATGATCCTGGGCGGCCGCGACACCAGCGCCAGCATGATGAGCAGCCTCTTCTGGGTCCTCGCCCGGAGGCCCGACGTCGTCCGCGCCATCCGCCTCGAGCTGGCCGCCCTCGACGGCCGGAAGCCCTCGTGGGAGGAGCTCAAGGGGCTCAAGTACCTCAACAACGTGCTCAAGGAAGGTAATCCTACTCCATCCTCCCGCTGCACGGGGGCCTCTGGCTGATGTCTACCCGTAGCTCTGAGACTCTGGCCGCCCGTCCCGTCCAACATGCGAACCGCCAGCAGGGACGTCGTCCTCCCCAAGGGCGGCGGCCCCGACGGCCAGTCGCCTCTCTTCGTCCCCAAGGGCACCGAGTGCCGCTTCAGCATGTACAGCCTGCAGCGGCGAAAGGACCTGTACGGCGAGGATGCGGAAGAGTTCCGCCCGGAGCGGTGGGACACGCTTCGAACATCGTACGTAGATCTCTGTCATCGCACCCCTCTTCCCGCCCCAGTCTTCCTCATGTCTCTCTTCTGCTGGCGTTTTGGTCATTTGCAAGGACCTCCTTTTGTCTGCGTTGATGACGAGAGCATGCTCGTGAAACTGACCGGGCCATTCAGCTGGGAATACGTGCCGTTCAGCGGAGGGCCGCGGGTATGCATCGGCCAGCAGTTCGCCCTGACAATGGTGTCGTACCTCACCGCCCGCATCTTTCAGCTCTTTGAGAAAGTCGAGCCCCGGGACGAACGGCCGATGGTGCACAAGGCGAGCTCGACGACCAGCATGCCCAACGGATGCTGGGTGGCCTTGACGCCGGCGTGAGGCCAGCAAGGGAAACCGTGCCGGGGGAGGAGAGTAATTCACATCTTTTACGTGGAGGACTACTGTCTTATTATGTATTTGTGGTCGAGGATTCTGTCGTCCCAGCCTTCAAGTTCTGTCGTCCCAGCCTTCAAGTTCCGTGTCAAAGCCTGCGGCTGGTGAAGTCGCACGGCAGTCAATTCTCGTTATTCCATAGTTGTCTTCGACACCTGATGTTGCTGTAGAAAGCAAGTAAAATACCCGGCTGAACGATTTCCTGTATTCGATGAGATCCAGACCAAAAGAAAAGGACGTGTCAAAGCGAACGACGTTGAAAAGAGAGACGTTTGCTTGGGGGGCTGCCGGGGGTGGCTTGAGGTGTCACGTGATGAGGCGCGACAGCTGCTCGCTCGTGGAGAAAAAAAAAACACGGACCCGCCCATCCACGCGGATAATTCTTCCGTGGTAATCAGAGCTTCCTCCTCCCCCCATCACCAGCCTCGTCTGCCCTCCCTCCAGCAGCGACGTCGCCTCTCCGACGAGAGCCTCTAGACCTGCCCGCCCAAGATGGATTCGCACTCTCGCTCGCCGTCGCGCCTTCGCTACCGCTCCCCGACTCGCTCCCCGACGCCGCCGTCTTACGACGGCCGCTCGCCCGACCGCCGTCGTCGCTACGACTCGCGTTCCCCGTCGCGATCGCCGCCGCCGCCGCCGCCGCCACCGCCGCCGCGCCGCAACGGGCGTTACCATAGCGAGAGCCGCAGCTGGAGCCGTGGCCGGGGCAGAGACAGCCAGGAGCCCAGCGAGGGCCCGCCTCCTCCGGGCACCAAGGTCCGTCTTGCTCCGACTTCTCCTTCTCGTTCAAGCGTCGAGGCCGTCTGCTAACCAGCGCGTGCTCTAGGTCGTCGTCGAGCGCCTGACGAAGAACATCCGAGAGGCCCATCTGCGCGAGATTTTCGGCCGCTATGGCCCCCTTCAGGATCTCGATCTCCCCATCAATAGGGCCTGTAAGCTCACCGTCCGACCCTTGACGCTCGGGACAAGTCTTGCTTAAGCGTTGCCTCGACCGCAGTCGGCACCAACCGCGGCACGGCCTACATCTTGTACGAGCATCGCGAGGATGCCGAGGAAGCCGTTGCGAACATGCACGAAGGCCAGCTGGACGGGGCCGTCATCAACGTCTCCATCGTCCTGCCGCGACGCATGTTTTCTCCCGAACCGCCCTTGGCGCGGCGTGGCGCCAACATTGATCCTCGCGTCCCCCCGGCCGGCCCCCGCGGAGGTCGCGGCCACCGCGGCTATCACATGTCTGGCGGCCCCGGCCGCCACCGTCCCTCGCCACCGGGTCGTTACGCCTCTCGACCCTACCCCTACCACCAAGCCCCCCCTTCGCGCTCCCGCTCCCGCTCGCCCTACCGGTCCCCACCTCCCATGAGAGGCTTCCGGTCTCGCGGCGGTGGCAGCAGCGGTGGCGGAGGCAGAGGCGGAGCGCGACGCCGCTCGCCCGATTCCTACTCGTCGCGGTCGAGATCCCGGTCGCCCCCTCCCCGACGGAGCGGCGGAGGCCGGTTCGACGAGCCCCCGCGGCGACGCAGCCGTAGCGTCGACAGCTATGGCGGCCGGAACCGGTCCGTCAGCCCCGGACGAGCCTGGCGTTGATGCGCG
Source organism: Cordyceps sp. RAO-2017 (assembly GCA_002591385.1). Classification (NCBI taxonomy): domain Eukaryota; kingdom Fungi; phylum Ascomycota; class Sordariomycetes; order Hypocreales; family Cordycipitaceae; genus Cordyceps; species Cordyceps sp. RAO-2017. The sequence continues at coordinate 32,442 of NJEV01000016.1, read as the reverse complement.
GCAGCTTCTCGCCCGAGAGATCCCGAGGTCAGGAACGCGAACAGCCCCCCTCCCTGCCGGACCAGAGGATCTGCGACGCCGCCTTGGTGCGAAGGCGACGAGGCCAGAGGACGAGTATGTCGGCTCGCTCTTTTGCCGTTTCACCCGCCATGCACTGACATGTGGAGGGAAGCAGCGCGATGTCAGCGCTGCAGCCAAGTTTTGTCACGCCTAATCTCTACACATTCGACGAGGGGGCCCCAGAGCCGCCCACGGCCACGACGCCAGAGGCGGAGTCTCTCGGTTGAAGGCCAGCTCAGGGCCCGGATTACCGCCCCTGCGTCGGCCAAAAAAAGATGTGCGGTCGCCCAGACCGCTCCCGAAAACAGGAAGGATAGTGCCGCGCGTCTGCTGCGCGGTTTTTGTTGTTGGAGTCCCAAGATTTCCTTCTACTCTTCATCTCTCCCCTTCGTTCCCGCCAGGACTCGACGCCAAGGACGACTCGCACGTCCGGCGCTGTGAGCCGAACGGCCGATGCCTTTGATGGAGAGACTGGTTGGCGGCGCTTTCGGGCCGCGAGGATTGCCCAGTAGGTAGATAGCAGGCAGTATCGGAAGTACGATGGCCACGGACACGGACCGCAGACGACCCTCGGGCTCCCCGCGCGTGAAGATTGCCTTTTTTTTTTGCGTAGCGGAGCGTGAGAGACGACGGCGCCCGTGTCTCGCGGGCGAAGGCTGTGCCCGAGATACGGGGGTCGTCCGACGGCGGCTCGTCCACGGCAGTCGGGTCGTCGTCGGGCGGCGGGAGCTGCGCTGGCTTCGTGGTCCGGGCGATGGCGGCTCGGATGCCCTACGATCCGGCTCACGCGTCCCCTCTCCCTCTCCTCTCCCGGGCTACGTTGCCGGCGAAGAACAGGGGGGTTTTCGGCGCAAGGTCCCATGCGTCGGTTGGCGGACGGACGGTCTCGCGACGAGAAGCAGCCGCCAGCCCGCGCGGCCCAGACGCGCACGTTCTGCGTCGGGCGCGTCCGCACGCTACTGTGCCCGGGGACGGGTCCGGCGCCGTCGCTCCCCCGCCGACGCCGGGACGAGCAGCGAGCGCTGCCGGTTGCTCCTCTGGCGGCGGGCGCGGGTGCAGCTGGCCCGTTTGCGTGCCGCGACAGGGACCGGACGAGGAGGACGGGGATTCGGCTCGACGATGGTGTGCGTGCGTGCGTGCGTGCGTGTGTGCGCATGGCGGCCGAGCATTGGCCCGAGGACGAGTCGGCGGCGCAGCGATCGCCGAGGCGTGCATGCGCGGTGCCCGCCCGGACGCCGACGGGGGCCGCGCCGGCTTGCCCACCCGCACCACCGCCTCTTCTGTCTTCCTCTCTTCTGCGTGCCCATCGTCCGCTGGCTTGGCCCAAAGCAGACGACGGCGTTGCCCCTCTCCGGACAGAGAGGGCGATGGCGTGGGCGAAGACGGCACATGTGCCGGGACGGGCTGGGCGCCACTCGGCGACGGGGCTGCATCATGCCGGGCTTCTCACCTGCAGACGCATCAGCCGAGCGACGCTCTTCAGCCCGACTTGTCCGCTTCGCCCCTCTCCTCTCCTTTCCCTTTTTTTTCGTCTCCTGCGCGGCACACGCCCGACAAGGCTTGGTGGAGGGGGTCGACAACCTCTCGTCTGCTTGCTTCGCTCTGCCTGCCGGCCGCATGGGAACCGGCCGGGGTCTTCCTCGGCTGGGCCGGGGCCGCGGATCCAGAATGTGGTCGAGGTAGGTATAGTGAGAGAACCGGGAAGAGGGAGGGGGGGGGTCGAGATGGATGATTCTCATCGCCAGGCCGAGAGCGGTTCCGCCCCGAACATCATGTCGGGTTGGAACACCATCATTGCCCCCCTCTGCCGCCGCTCTTCCTCTTTCCTTTCTTTTTTTCCGCCTTGGTCACCGCGTCGGCAACGCAGACGACCAACGCTCGAATGCGAGATGCGGCTGATCGGAATGACCTCACCTCGACTGCAGCGGCAAGCAGGAGCAAGACGGGAGGCGACCCGTCGAGCGCCGCTCGTCTTGGCCGCCGGACCATGTAGAGGCGAGGGGGTGGGACGGGGCCGCTGCTGAAGCCGTCTTGCGCACAGAGATGGCCATGTAATCCGACCGAAAGGGATGAAGCCGTTTGCGATGGTGGCGCGGAATCTGGAAGCTCGGGGAGACAGACGGCTTCACGGCGGACACGAGGCCGCTTTAGTGCTGATTTGTTCTCGTGCTAAAATAGCTCTGCATACCTATCTTGACCAGCATGCGATCGACGGGCGATGGAGGGAGCGATCAAGGAGGCTTCCAGCCTTCTCGGCACTTTGCATATGGGGAGCGATTGCTGCCCGTGACTTGGTGCGTGTCGGTCTGTAAGTGTATGCGACATGTACGTGTGTGCTTGTGTATGTATGTGCGTGTGTATGTATGTACGTGTGCGTCTATGTGCGTGTGTGCGCGTGTATGTATGTATGTATGGAAGAGACATGCCGTCGGGCCAATGCTTCTGCTCTACTCGGACACCGCCGTGGTCTGGCCGGGAGGGTTGCAGCGAAGGGCTGCCGGGCGAAGCCGTTCCCATAGTAGCGAAGCCATATGACCGAGAGAGGAAGGGCTAGGCAGGCGATATATGACGATGGGTACAACTGGCATCCTACGCCACGCCTTTCCTTTTTTCATCTCTCTCCGCCTCTGTGTGACTTGACGATAGTGACAGACGAATCGGCGTTGCACGGACGGGCCGCCAGGAGTCAGTCTGTCGCTCTTTTGGGGGATGAAGACGCCATGCAGGTCAGACGGCTGGACTGGCCGTGGCTGCGCACCGTCGCGAGGGCTGGAGTCGAGAGGCGAGGTGGTGTAGCGACGATGGACAGGCAGACAGAACTCGACAGAGGATGTGGTGTGCGGGAGAGCCGTCTCCCTCGTCAGGCCAACTCCAGTACACGAAACAGGCAAACCCATGGCTTGCATCGACACTCCAGGGAGAAGGCAGGGCGTGTGCGCTGACGGAGAAATGAAGGGGCCTCCAGTCCCGGTCTCTGCCCTCCCTCGCCGTGGAGAGGCGACATGGGAGGATGCAAGAGAAGAAAATAAACGGCAAGGCCGGCAGCAACCGAGCATCGTGACCCGACAAGACGGGAAGAAAGGGAACGGAGGGCGAAGACAAAGCTGAAACGACATATAGACTGTGGCGATGGCGGAGAGCGAGGGGGAGCGAACAGGTCATTGTCCAAGTATCGTGGCATTCTCTCACCACGAGGCCCGCCCGGAGCCCCGAGGCAGCGTTGCAGTCGCCCCTCGTCCCTCCGCTCGGAGAGTTGGGATGGAGGCTGCAGCCCGGAAATCTCGTGGTCCTGGAGGCTGGGTTGGGTCGCTGGACCGCCACTTGGGTCTCGTGGACGGGCAAGTCGCCTGCTTGTTCTTCTCTCTGTTTCGCTCCTCCTCCTCCTCTTTCTTCGTCTTCGTCGTCTTCTTTCTTTTTCGCTTCTCCCTCTTTTTCTCCTTTCTCTTCATCACTCGACCCGAGAGGCCGTAGCGGCTCCGGCGTCGTCACGCTTGCTCGATCGCCCGCCTCCTATCCGACCCGAGAGCGGCGCGGAATAGCGAGTGTATGCATGTACTGAGTCTGTGTGTACGTATGTGGGTATGTATGAGTGTGCTTTAGCGCAGGCCTCGTCCAGTCGGGATGTGGCTCACAGGGCAAGGGACGGATCGAGCCGTCGTCGTTGGTTTCTTGGCTCGGGGAAAGGCCTGGAACTCCTCCAACTCCGGGCCCGCCGGTGACGGACGAGGCATGGACAGGAGCACGGAGGCAGGACAATGGAAAGTCTCCGTCGGCCAACCAGGAAGCAAGGCAGCGCCAGTTGTTTCCGCGCTGATGGAAAAGAAATGGACGGATGGATCCATGGTCCATGGATCATGCAGATTCTGACTGGAAGACCACAAAGGGCCGGCGGCGTGTCTCTATCAATGCTGCCTCGCACAAGCCACAAGCCACCCCGTCCAGGGAGGGACAAGCTCCCCCCCCCCCCCCCCCTTCCCCTGAAAGGTCCTGCGGTATCCGTCACAGGCGGGCTGCTAAGAATAACCGAGCGCCTCCATGCAGGAACCGGGGGGGGGGATGCCCTCTCCAGCCACAGGCCGTCATCTCTCATCTCGACTGAGCCACAGGGGCCATTTGTCCTCTTTTTTTTTTTTTTTGCCCCTACTCCATCTGCCTCTTCCGTTCTCTGCCACGGACGACGGCTACCTCGACGGCGGCAGCCGATGGCCCCTTGGCCCGCCGAGGCGTATCGCTCGACCGCCGTCCGTCCTCTCGGGCCGCCCGCCCGCCCCGTCCCCGCCCGACCCGCCCGCCTCCCGCCCGGGCTGGACGCAGCTCCCGACGCGGCGGCGACCCTGACGGGCGCTTCTCTTCCTCTGGTCGTCATACGCGGGCGCAACAACCGGACTATCGACGGCCGTCGCCAGGGAACAGAGCGCCGGGGGGAAAGGGGTGGGAGACACTATGGCCCGGGTGCGGTCAGCCCGAGCCCAAATTCTCGTCGTCGCCCAATGTCATCGTCATCAGCATCGTCGTCGTGCTGAGAGGAGCGTCGACATTGGCTTACACGGGAGCCGCGCGCTCGTGCCACGGCTTGCCGTCACCTACGGACAGGCCAGAGTAAGCCCGGCCGCGATTGCGACTGTCGGACGTGGTCGTCGACGGGGAGCACAGCCCTGCCGGGATCCCCCATCCGCCGCGCCTCCACCTGCTTAATGGGGCATTTATAGCCCATGCAAGCGCTCGCTATCTGCACCCCCTGTGCCTTGGTCATTCGTCCACGGCTGATCGGATGGATCTAGGAATACATGGGTAGCGAACAATGGCAGACTGCTGGCTATCATCAGCTCGGTCCAGTCCAGCCCCGTCTCCGTCCCTGTCCCGTCCGGGGTGTACGAATACGTACATACAGCGTTGTTGTATGTACCGACCGCGGACATGGCGTGCTTCAAATTGTCCTCTCCTCCGCGCGCCGGCTCCCAGTGTGCGCGCAGCTCCCGACGGGTGTTGTCGTCCCGCTCTCCTGCTACTCGAATACTGCCACCCCCTTTCTTGTCCCTTCTTCCACCCCTCTCGTTCTTGTCTCTCCTTGCCGTCCTCTCGAACTCGAGACTTGCCCGAGGACCCTGCTGCTGCAATCCATCCATCCATCCATCCATCCCTCTGCCGTAAAGGACGCCTGAAGCGAGCACCCCCTTCAGGCCGCTCCTTTTTTCAGCCATCTCTGGTCCGGTAACCTTGCCTGCATCCAGCTTCTCCACCGGCCGCTTCACTGGGCCTCTACCTCTCACTTATACGGTCGCCTCTCCCCATCCGACCTCTTCTTCCCTCCCCCGCCCATGACCATCCACGACTCGGCATCTTCGATAGGACGAAGACGACGGTCGACAGACGACTTTTTCTCTCCTCGTCTCGACTGAGCCGAAGCGCCAAGAGGGGGGACGAGACCCCGCAGGGCATCTCCGGTCGCCGGCACCAAAGAAGGGCTCCCCGCCAAACCGTCGACCTTGGCCCGACCGTCCAATCCTCCCTCTCCCTCTCCCAAGGGAGAGAAGGGCGTCCGCCCGCCATGGACCAAGAACACCAACAACAGCAGTACGCCCACGGCGGCCATTTGGGCCGTTCCCTGGTCCCTTCAGCCACCACCTCGGCCGACGTCACCCCCCTACGTCCCGGCACCCCCAACACCGACGGCGGCCGCAACAATAACAACGGCGGCAGCAATCCGTTCGGCGACGGCAATGATGCGGCCATGTCACTGCGTCCGGGGCCCAGCTCCAACCCGTTCGGCGCCGGCGGCAGCAGCCCGGACGCGTCCCGCCCGGCCTCGAGCTACGGCTCTTCGAGCGCACTGGGCCACCGCTTCGAGGAGCGGGCGCAGCGCTACTTCCACTCGAGAAGGGTGCGCAAGGGCGAGGTCGAGAAGCCGTGGCTCGAGAGGAAGGATCCCAAGGAGAAGTGGGTGACGATCCTGCCCATCGTCGGCATCCTACTCGGTCTCGCCATCTCGGGCTTCCTCGTCTGGGACGGCATCCGGAGCGTGATCCGGCACAAGTACTGTCCGGTCATGGACGACACCTTTTCCGGCGGCTTCGACACAAACATATGGACTAAGGAGGTGACCGTGGGAGGCTTCGGGTGAGACTTTTTTTCCCCCCCCTCTCGCTGTTTCTTGTGGGCGCGCTGACGGAGAGTGTACGCAGAAACGGCGAGTTTGAGCAGACGACGGGCAACGAGGAAAACGTCTTCATCCAGGGCGGGCACCTGGTCATCAAGGCGACGCTGCAGGACGCGGACAAGGTGGAAAAGGACGGCGTGGTAGACCTGCTCAAGGACGGCAGCTGCACGTCCAAGGAGTGGTCGAGCTGCGTGGCGTCGACGAACACGAGCAGCGGCAACTGGAGCACGGTGCCGCCGACCAAGTCCGGGCGGATCAACACGAAGAAGGGGGCCAAGATCCGGTACGGGCGGGTGGAGGTGACGGCGAAGCTGCCCGAGGGCGACTGGCTGTGGCCGGCCATCTGGATGATGCCGGTCAAGGAGACGTACGGGGCGTGGCCGTCGTCGGGGGAGATTGACATCATGGAGTCGCGCGGCAACAACTGGACGTACGCGCAGGGCGGCAACGACATCGTGTCGTCGGCGCTGCACTGGGGGCCGGACCCGGCCAACGACGCGTGGTGGAAGACGAACAACAAGCACAAGGCGCTGCACGCGACGTACAGCCAGGGCTTCAACACGTTCGGGCTCGAGTGGTCGCAGAAGTACATCTTCACGTACGTCAACAGCCGGCTGCTGCAGGTGCTCTACACCAACTTCGACCGGCCGATGTGGCGGCGCGGCGGCTTCCCCGAGTCGAACGCGAACGGGACGCGGCTGGCGGACGTCTGGAGCCAGACGGGGCGCGACAACACGCCCTTTGACCAGGACTTTTACCTCGTCATCAACCTGGCCGTCGGCGGCACCAACGGCTGGTTCGAGGACGGCAAGTCGGACAAGCCCTGGCTCGACCACTCGGCCAGCGCCAAGAAGGACTTTTGGAGGGCGCGCGACACGTGGTACCCGACGTGGAAGCAACCCCAGCTCGAGGTGAGCCGGGTGCTGATGATGCAGCAGTGCGACGGCAACGAGGAGCTATAGGCGCTCTCTGTCCTCTGTCTCTTGGACTTTTCCCCTCTCTTTTCGTCTCCTCTCTCTGTCTCTCTATCTCTCTCAGCGGCACTATTCATGTCGACTTTTTGTTTTTTCACTCTATTCGTTTCCCCTGTTCCATATTCCTACCGTCGTGTCCTTCTGGACCTTGTCCATACGGATGATCTTTTTTTCTCTTCTTTTTCCGAGCGTAATGGAGCATAGATGTGAGTCGGGGCATTCTTCTTCAGCTGGTCGGATGTACAGACTCGTACGGGCGGGGTCGATGCAGACTCGCGGACTTTTTTCAACGTCCGCCTCCACCCGGGTAGGAAGGGGGTGGGATGGAACAAACAAAATGGGGGAGGGAGGACGCTGGACATGGGACATCATACCAAGTACATACACACATACATACAAACATTCAGACAATGTCTATTTCCTACATGGGCCGGCGGTGCTGGCGGCAAGCGCTGGCTTGTGGCGGCTCAGAGAGGAGGAGAAGAGGCGAGGGGCATATACGGAATCGGGGGGTACGACTCGATCGTCGAGGATTCGCCATGCGCACCACCAAGTCGACCTCGTTTTGTCTCGCAGTCCTTGATCTTTGGTCGAGAGCGTGGCCGTGTCTGACCAGCGCCCTGGAAGAGAGACAGAGCAGCGACGGCGGGCGAGCCAAGGACCGAATTCCACGGATGTAACGTAGCGGTTCGCAGACTGTGCCCTCGTCCCCCCCTCCCCCCCTCCTATTCTTTTTTTTTTCCTCCCCTGCGGCTCCGGCGTCCTGTCTCGGACGGACAAAGCTGGCCCGCGAGCTGGACAATAAACGCGGCCGTCTTGGTGAGCGGCCCGGGTTAGGGGCCAGCAGGGGGGGGTGGCCTATCTCGATCATGCTTCGATGCCTGTCTCAATATCTATTCTCGGGCGGCGCGGCAGATGGCGCCGTCTGCCCTGTATCGCCAGCATCGCCCTTCTCCCCCACCCCTTTCTGTCTTGCCGTATCTCTGCACCGTCTTCTTCTTTCCGGCATTTTGCGCGCCCGTCGTCTGGGAGGGGAGCCGTGGCGACGATCGCGGGTCGAGTGCAGAGACGTTCGTCCCGCTGTGCACCCCCACCTTGCTCGGACGGCGGTAGCTTCGTGGCGACGGAGGATGGAGGTCGGTGGACGGCGGCGGCGCCGTGCTGATGGGCGCGGTTGGGCCGGCACGCTGCCGTCCCGCCTCTGGTCTGTATTTTTTTTTGTATATATGTATGTATGTATGCATGTATGTATGTATGTGTGCAAATCTTGCTGGAGGGGGACGCGATCTAAGGGGGGGCGTGTGGCGAGTGGTGTTGCGGCGCAGCCCCGCCCCCTGGACTGGACCGCTTTAGCGTCCCGGCCTACGTCTGCGCAGCCGGTCGTCGGTCTTTTTTTAGCGGGCGGGAGAGCTACGGCTAGTGGCCGTTGGGGCGAAAATAAGGGCGGCGCCCGGCGGGCCGAGGTCGCTGCGTGCAGTCCTGCGCTTTATTTTGGCCCGTGCCGGTGATGACGGTCAGGTACCTATCGAGCTGTTATCTTGAGCCTCTCCTCTATCTCGGTATGCGGCTCCAAGCTATCGTCTACCCTTTGGCCCTCTGCTATCGCCGCCGCGCAGGGGACCGTCCCGCGTTGGTCGTGGCCTGTGCTGGGATTGCTGCCCGGGGCATCGTAGCTGTTATCGTCAGCCTCTCCTCCATCTCGCTATCCTGCACGAAGCTGTCTGCCCTTTTCGCTCTGCTTATCGCCGCCGCGCTGGTGACGGTCCCGCGGCCTGTGCCTGTCGGTATGCCGGGTGCAACTCGTTATCTTGAGCCTCCATCTCGGTATCGCTGCACGAGCCACCTTCGGCCCTCGCTATCGCGCGCGAGCCTCGCAGACGTTGGCCCGGCAGTACTTCCAATAGCGCCCGCCCTCTATCGGCTTCTCGTCCGCCTCGGTCAGCCTGGCCCGAGCTGAGGGACGGACGGATCGGAGCCTGCTTCCTCTCTGCGGGCTGGCCGCGCTGCGGCACAGGCGGGCGACCTAGGTGAAGGGAGCTCAGCCGGCGGTTGCGGCTCACCGTTCGATAGCCTCAGAGTCCTCCTCGCTTGCCATCGCTCAGCTGGGCAAGTGGTGATGGGAGGCCGGGGTCTTTTCGCACCCCCCTCCCCCCTCCCCCCCTGTGGACAGAGAGAGCAGGAGGAGGAAATTGAACTGGCCTGAGGGCGGGAAGGCGATGCTACCCACGTGAAGGGCGGCCAGACGCCGGTTGCGTTGATTTTTCTTTTGATTTTTCGTCTGTGGCTGTACTGTATCTCTCGGCAGGCAGCTCGGGGCGCTGACGCCGCCGGTCGAGATTGCGGGCTCCGGTCGTGCTGCCACACTGCGCGCCCTTGTCGCGTGCGACTCTCCCTCTCATTCTCTCTGTAGTATGTATGTTAGGATCCATCACCAGATTCATCGTCATGCTGCAACGTGAGAAGCAGTCTCCGGTGCCTGTGCCTGTGCCTCGCTCCTCCGCCGGTGCCTGGCGATGATGCGCGCCGGGTGCGACCTGACGGCTCATTTCCGCCCTCCTCTGCTCCCACTCTTCTTCTCGCCTTTCGTCTTGGCTTACCAGACGGAGACGCGGACAGGCACAACCTTGGTGTGTAAGGTAAGCTTGCGAGGGGGGGGCGTGGGCGGGAGAGCGCACGCCCTGAGTGTGAGGCTGCCCTGCCACATATCTGGTCTCCCATATGGTCCATCTAGTATGTATGTACATTGGCAGACTGGGCGCGCGCATTGTTGCTTGCACATACAGTACACACACACACACACACACACATACACACATACACACATAGTATACATGTGCATACGGGGGGCCAACCGTCTGGACAGGGCTCGCGGGAGGCGTGAAAAGGGCCGAGCGAGGTCAGACGCTTCTCTCGCCATTCGCTGCTGCGGCCTGCTGCCGTGGTCCAATGGCGGCGGGTTTTTATCAGATGGTGGCGGTGGTGGTGATGCTTGTATCCCGTGCAGATTGCCCGTTTGGGGCATGTACGTACATATGTATGTATGTAGGTACTGCGTACTATCTATCCATCATATACCTATGTGTCTACAGAGCCTGTACATTTCTGCGAATAATGACGGGCGCCTCGGCTGGCGATCCGGGAGCACCAGCCCGAGACATTGGATCCAGCGACAGCTTCTTCAGTTTTTCTTCCTGCAGCGGCCGCCGCCAGGGTGACACACAGGGGAGCGAATCCTCTTGCCTCGGACACTTTGTTTGCTGCGACGGGCAACGAGCTGAGCTCAGCATGCGCGCGAGACTGCTGCGACATCTCATCTGTACATTGTCCATATATACCTATGCAGGCAGGGGGGGACATGACGAGGAGCATGGCACTTGCATACAATATATCCATGAATATATCAAGTACGTGCATGCCATACACATCCGGGGCGGTGCGTATGTGTGTGCACTGTGCGCGCGGGACGGCAGTTGCTACATATTTCGCAATCATCTTCCTCTTTTCCTCTCGCCTCGCTCGATACCGGCCGCCAACGGCCCCGTCTACCGTTGCGGGCGCGTTGGCGTTCGCCGGGCGATGCACGTGTAAGCGCGGGCGACGCGCAGCACGATGCCGCGGCGGCAGAGAAACGGGCGGCGGACGGGAGACGGCCCTCTGTATGTGCTTAGGTAGGTACTGGATATGTGTGGATGGATGGATGCATGTATGGGCGATAGATACATACGCATACATGCATACATACCATGTCCGTGAGGGCGCACACCTCGGACGGAGCGAGGACAAGGCAAGGAGGTGCAGCAGGCCTCTGCAGGAATACGAGCGGCCAAAAATAGCACTGCAAAGGGTCGGTGTGTGCGCGCAGCGACAGAGCAGAGCGAGCAGAGAGCTTGGGCTGGTGCACAGCGTCCGGCGCGCATGCAGGTCTGGGAGGCCCGGGCAGGGTAGGGGACGTGTTGTGTGCGAGGCCGGGGTGATGGGTCTGCGTTGAGATTATCGATCGGGGACGGGCATTTATTTGTATATATATACATATATATATATACCTACATATATATCTGTACTGTTTGTATGTGTGAGTGTACAACGGATGAGGGATGGCGGTGGTGACGATGACGGCTGCGCTGCTGGCTTGGGCCGATGCAGTGCTTGCAGTAGCGGGCAGCCGGACCGCCTTCTTTTTTCTCTTCCACGCCGCCTTCCAGGCCCAGGCTGCCCTCTCTCTCTCTCTCTCTCTCTGCCCGCCGAGTGGCCAGCCTCATGCGCCGCCTCCAATCCTCGGCAGCACCAGACCACTGTGCGGACCGAGGCGCGGCGTCGTAGACGAGGAACGCGATGCCGGACCCGTGCCCCGGACCCGGGGGGCGGGGCCGGTCCCGCTTAAGCTTGTGGCGCGCCGAGACGGGCGGCCCCGTTGCAGACGCGTCACGTGCCGCGTCCAAGACCGGCCCGACGATGCTCTGCTCGTCGCTAGGTAGTTGGCTGCGAGGCAAGGCGGCCGCTTGGTTCGCTGCGGAGGCGAGCGGCATCAAGGCCAACGCGGTCCCCATCCTTCCTCCTCCGCCGTGTATACGAAGCCGCGGGCGTGCGCCTCGGCTCTGGCTGTTCCTGAGGAGCTCGCCCGCATGCGGTTGTATGTATCGTGGCCCGTCGACGGCGCACCAGCTTCACGGCGTGTACAGGCTCGAGCACATCGGTACCTCAGGATCCAATACGAGTGTGCACAACATACAGTTCGTGTGGATGTGTGCATGCATGCGCAGTGTCATACGCTCTACATACATTGTACACACATACATACAACCTCGACTCTGCCCAAAACAAATAGGCCGGGCTCGGTAAAAAAAAAAGGGGGGGGGAAGGGGGTGTGCGGTGAAATCTCCGACAGCGCTGCGAGGCCCGGCGACAAAAATAAAGCCGGCCAATCGAACGAGGAGGACATGGCGGTCGCTGGACAGCGGATGCCGCCTCGATTCGGCCTGCCCGTCCCCTCGCCTGCGCCGGCTGCCTCTTCCCCCTTCCTCTGCCGCGCCACCGGGGGGGGAGGCCCGGCGTCGACGTCTGAGCGCCCAGCGGCTGCGATGCGCCGCCGCGCCGTCCGCCTTTCCCGCCCGAACCCGGTCCGCTGAGGGCCCGGGTGGAGGCGCCTTTTCAGCCGGCGTAAGCGCTGGAAGGGGGACAGCCGAGGTGCTGCTGGCGGCAAGCCCTGCGCCAGATGCTGCTCTTTTTATTGTTATTTTTTTTGGAAGCCGTCTCGTCTCTCCTTACCATCCGAGGAGGAATCCCTTCACGATGCACGTAGGGGTCCTCGAGCCGGGACAGTGCGAGGGCGAGGCCGCAGCTGCCCGCCGTGGCCCGCCTGCCCCGGGGCTCCTCGGGGCCCTTCAGCAGGCAACGCCGCCCAAGGTTACAGGGCTGCTCCGGCGCGGCAGCCCCCCCTGGCACGCTGAAGAGGGGGGTGCGCCGGATTTCCATTTCTTACTGTGCCCGGCCTTATCGATCCCAAGGTCCTGTCCGGCCGGGGTCGTGGTAGCGCTTGAGGCTGAAGTGGCCTCCCAAATGCCATCGTCATCAGCATCAGCATCATCAGCAGCATCGTCGTCGCCGTCGCCACGGGCCCTGCCGCCGCAGCACAGACGACGCCCGCTCGCGATCCGACGGTTTCACCCTCACGCCCGAGCCCGGGTCGCCACGGGGCAGCCAGGCACCGCCAGAATGCACAGCTCGAATCTGGGCCGCCATGGACCCATCCCGCAGACGAACCCCGGTCGCTGGCGAACAAGCAAGCCTCTCTCTCTCTCACTCCTCCGACTCCTGCTCGCAGGCGCCATTCGTCGGGCACCCCCCTTCTGCCAGCAGCATCGCTGGCCGCCGATCCGCTCGCCGCCTGCTACCAGTTTTTTTTTTTTTTTTTCCCCGCCTTCTTCTGCGGCCGCCGTTCGACCTGGTCCCGTTATCTCTCCGCCAAAGTACATACACCATCGAGACGAACCGCACGCACATCATACATACCTAGGACCGATGTGGACAAGGCATCGCCAGAGGGCGGGAAAAATCCGTCAGACGGGCTCGCCAAACTGTGGCAGGGCATCTTCCCCTTCTCGAACAGGACATGGATCATACAGCCACACCACCACCCGTTCCACCATGGAGCATGGAGGCAAGCCGGCCGGCCCATCGTCAACCACCAAGCCAAGCCTCGGCCCTCTCCCATCCCCGAGCAGGGCTACCCCCTAGCCATGGGAGTGGTGTGGACCGGCCAAGAAAGAAAAACGTGGGCAGTGACGGGGATCCGTCCTCTATCACCACGCCTCTTCCGCACGCCCCCTTCTCCTCTCCATCATCTCTCTCGACAGATGCTCCAGCAGGTGAGGGGGAGTGCCGCCTGGCGCCAGGGCTGCCTCGTTCCGCCCGGATGGCTGTGCCTCGTCTCTCCCCTCGCCGCTCGACAGCCGGCTCGGCTTGAAGCCTCCGTATAATATTCCTGCTGCCCCGTCTGCCCTCTTGCTGCCCATCCTGGCCAACTTGCTTTCCTTCTCGGCTTTCCAATCCTTGCCAGGCCTGCCCCCCTTCCCCGCCGTTGCCTGTCACTTCTTTGCATTTCGCATCTGTCCCCTACACCCACCCTCGTTCTTTGTTTGTTTCTGGCGGGGGGAAAAAGGCCGAGGTGGAGTGGCGTCTTGGGTATTGGCACTCTCGCCTTCGCTTCTCTCATAACCCGGAGCAGGTCCTCGTCCTTCGCCCAGACACCTCGTGCTTCCCATTCAGGGAGCAGCTGCCAGACTTCAAAGCTCCGGCCACTCACTCATCTCGACCTTGTAAGTCGACCTCACTATCGTTTGACCTGACCTTGCGAGACTCCAAAGCCCGCCTGTCCTCTCCGACCCTTGCCCAGACTCATCTGTCCCGGCTTGCTCCTCTTTCATCTCTCCTCTCCACCCACGTTAGTTGTCGTCCTAACCGAGACCTTCCCTCAGCATCTCGAGCCTCGTCTTGCTACTTCCGGTCCTGTCTTGTTCCAGCTTGCTTGGTTACGCCCGGCTCTCGCCTCTCACCTTGACTTCCTGGGATCCGCCAGAAATCCTCCCGGGACTTCCATCGACTACGGGTCCGTCCGGCGACTTTCCTTCCTCGAATCTCACTGTCGTGTCGCCCCGACGGCCCAAGACGACCCAACGCCACGCTCAGGGTACGTTGCCGAGAGCAGTAACTTTCGCTTGCTCCACGCTGTACGTTCTGTTCCATTTGCCTCGCGACCTCGTCCAGACCAGCTCTGGGCCGGCGACCAAAGGCTGACTGGCGCAGGCCGTCTCGGCGAGCCCAGCCTCCTCGCTACCCTTCTGAGCTCCGGAGGAGGCCGGGAACTCTCAGGGGCTCGAGAGGCCGTTCCCGGGGCTAGAGGGCCCGACTCACCCGGCCAAGGTCCCTGAAGCTCGCCGACTCACCCGTCCGCTCCCAAACAATGGGCCTCAAAGACTACTTCAAGGCCGGCAAGGCCGAGCCTGCTCCGGCAACCCAAGATGCTCCCCCGCCCACCCAGCGCCCGCCTCCTTCTACCGGGTCGGAGAAGCCGCCCCAGATGGGGCGGAGCGGCAACGACATGGAACTCCTGCCGCCCACTCCCCGCTTCCACTCTCGGCCTCAGTCCAGCTCGGGCCGGTCGACACCGTCGACCCACAGCTCCATGTTCCTCGACGACATCAAGCACGAGGTCATGGTCAACTACCTGTACCAGCAGCAGTGCTCGCAGCTCTGGGTGAGCGACGGGTCCGGAGAGGTCGAGGGCGTACTGCTGCGAAAGGCACGCGGCCACTACATGGCTTGTCCGCCCCAGCTGGGCGCCTCGGCCTTTGCCCTGGCCTGCTCCGCCATGAACCTCCAGGTGAGCCGGCTCTGCTGGCCCCCTCCCCTCCCTCCCCCCGTCCGGCCCGGGCCCGACTGACCGCCGTGCAGTGTGCCATGACGGTCAACTCGCGCGTCATCAAGACGTTCCTGCAGTGGTCGCCCGACGCCGTCGACGTGCCCCTGATGAACGGCCTGCGCGTCCAGATCCTGCCGACGCTCGAGGATCTCCCGCGGGCGCGCAAGCACCAGTTCGCGGCCTTCGTCGCCTCGGAGGGGCTGCTGATCGTCTGGGACGACGACCCGATGAACCTGGTGCAGCGCGCCAAGGCCATCGAGTCGGAGCTCATGGAGCTCGTCTGGAAGGCGGGCAACAGCGACGACGACGACGACGAGAAGCGCGGCGGCCCCATGGCCACGGTCGAGATCGACGAGGAGAGCGGCGAGATCAAGCCGGAGAAGCGGCCGGTCCACCTGCAGAACACGATACTCGTCTCGCTGACGCTGGTGCTCGTCGTCGTCTCGCTCGGCGCGGCCTGGAGGCAGCTGGCCATCGAGGTGTCGGTCGACGGCAGCTACGTCCGCCTCGCCCTCGTCGCCCTCTGCCCCGTCCAGGTCTTCTTCACCCTCTTCTTCGCCCAGGTCATCGTCGGCTGCCTGGCCCAGATCTTCGGGCCCGTGCGCCAGCTAGCCGTCAACTCCAAGTTCTACTCGGCGCGGCCGCCGCCGCGGCTGCAGACGGCCATCCTGCCGCACGTCACCATCCAGTGCCCGGTCTACAAGGAGGGCCTTCAGGGCGTCATCGTGCCGACGGTCAAGTCGATCAAGCAGGCCATGTCGACGTACGAGCTGCAGGGCGGGTCGGCCAACATGTTCGTCAACGACGACGGGCTGCAGCTCATCTCGGACGAGGACCGGCGGGCGCGGATCGAGTTCTACGCCGACCACAGCATCGGATGGGTGGCCCGGCCGCGGCACGGCGAGAACGGCTTCCTGCGGCGGGGCAAGTTCAAGAAGGCGAGCAACATGAACTTTGGGCTGATGATCTCGTGCAAGGTGGAGGAGCGGCTGCAGGCGCTGGAGCGGCCGGCCGAGTGGAGCCAGCACGACGAGGCGCAGGCGTACGAGCAGGCGCTCAAGGAGGTGCTGGAGGCGGACGGGCGGGCGTGGGCGGACGGCAACATCCGGGTGGGCGACTACATCCTGCTGATCGACTCGGACACGCGGGTGCCGGCCGACTGCTTCCTCGACGCCGTGTCGGAGATGGAGCAGTCGCCGGACGTGGGCATCATGCAGTTCTCGTCGGGCGTGATGCAGGTGGTCAACACGTACTTTGAGAACGGCATCACCTTCTTCACCAACCTCATCTACTCGGCCATCCGGTACACCGTGTCCAACGGCGACGTGGCGCCGTTCGTCGGGCACAACGCGGTGCTGCGCTGGTCGGCCATCCAGCAGGTCTCGTACCGGGACGAGGACGGCTACGACAAGTTCTGGTCCGAGTCGCACGTCAGCGAGGACTTCGACATGTCGCTCCGGCTGCAGTGCTCCGGCTACATCATCCGGCTGGCGGCCTGGGCGGGCGAGGGCTTCAAGGAGGGCGTGTCGCTGACGGTGTACGACGAGCTGGCGCGGTGGGAGAAGTACGCGTACGGCTGCAACGAGCTGCTCTTCCACCCGATCCGCACGTGGCTGTGGCGCGGGCCCTTTACGCCGCTCTTCCGCCGCTTCCTCTTCTCCAACATCCGGTTCACGTCCAAGATCACGGTGGTGTCGTACATCGGCACCTACTACGCCATCGGGGCCGCGTGGATCATGACGGCCGTCAACTACTTCCTCATGGGCTGGTTCAACGGCTACCTGGACAAGTACTACGTCGACTCGTGGCAGGTCTGGTTCTCCATCATCATCGTCTTCAACGGGCTCGGCAACGTGGCGCTGGCCGTGATGCGGTACCGCGTCGGCGAGCGCAGCCTGCTGTACGCCCTCTTCGAGAACTTCAAGTGGACCTTCATGCTGGCCATCTTCCTCGGCGGCCTGTCGCTGCACGTCAGCCAGGCGCTGCTGGCGCACATGTTCGAGATCGACATGACGTGGGGGGCCACGAGCAAGGAGGCCGAGTTTTCAAACTTCTTCATCGAGGTGCCCAAGGTGCTGAAGAAGGTGAGTCTTTTTTTTTTTTTTTTTCCTTCCTTTCCCACCCCGCTCGCCGCCCTCTGTCCGTCTCACACCCATCGGCTCACCTGTCCCGGTCCGCAGTTCAAGTTCTCCATGCTGTTCGCCCTCGTCTTCATCATCGGCATGGTCGTCCTGGCCGTCGCGCCCTTCGTGCCGTACGGCTGGCGCATCACCGACTTCGTCGCCATCCTGCCCATGGCCACCGTCGCCGCCAGCCACTTCCTGCTGCCGCTGGCGCTGAACCCCGCCCTGATGACGTTTTCGTGGTGACGGACGCCTCTTTCTTTTTTTTTTTTTTTTAAGTCTCGTCCCCTTTTCCTTGCGTCTCCCGTCCCAGCCGTCGTCGTGTTTTTGTCCCTCGATTCCCCGGCGCAGGAATGGTGTTCTCGTCGGCTTGCTATAGACGGGGCCGGGCGTTGTCGTCCTGCCGCCTGCGTTCCGGACTCGTACCTTTTTTTTTTTTTTCTGCGCCGGACACGGCCGCCGCACATATCGACGTTCTTCTTCTGATCCTATTTTTTCACCTACTTTCGGAACGCTGCGCAGCACTCTACTCTCTTTTTTTTTTTTCCCTTGTCTATTTTTTACATCTACGACGCGAAGGGGACAAAAAGAGGCGGGTAATCGGCGGGGGCGGGCACCTCTCGCCGTTGTGTGGACGGCGCATGTACATACGAGCACGGGACGCAGGGCGCCAAAGAAGAGAGAGAGAGGAAAAAGGGGTTCGGTTGCCGGTCTCGGTCTATTCGGGGGGTTGTGGAAATGCAGCCAGTCTGTCTGTCTATATCGTGTTGTCCGGGACGCGGGGGGTGGCCAAGCGGACCAGAATCAACGCCGCATCCCGTCTATCTATCCATCCATCTATATTTTTTTTCACCAGTCGCGCGAACGGTAGAGAAATAGAATGAAAGCAGAGAAACGATCGACAGAGAGAGAGAGAAAGAAAAAAAAAAGGGGACAGAAAAGGGGGACTAGTTGTCTTCGTCGTCGGTGTCGGGCGGGTGCGGCGTGCCCTTGGGGCTGTTGAGCCACTCGATGTGGCGCAGGCGGCGGCGGACCTCGCGCTCCTTGACCTCCTTCTTCGTCATCTTCTTCTTGCGGCGGGCCTTGAAGCGCAGCTCGTCCTCGGCGCCCGACGTGACGGCCGAGCTGACGGCCGAGCTGGCGGCCGGGCTGGCGCCGCCGTCGGGCGTCGCCGCCTCGAAGCGGTCGAGGCTGACGGCGGCGGCGCCGCGCAGGGCCACGCGCCCGTCGCGAACGTGCCACTGCTCCGAGCAGAGCGCGCCGACGAACTCGTCGTTGTGCGAGATGAGGATGACGCCGCCGCGGAAGTCGCGGATCGCCACCGCCAGCCCGCCCAGCGAGTCGCGGTCCAGGAAGTTGGTCGGCTCGTCCAGCACCAGCAGGTGCGGGTTGTTCCACATGGCGCCCGCGATCACCACCTTGACCTTCTGCCCGCCCGACAGCGAGCCGATCTCGTTGTGGTTGGCGATGTCCGGGTCCAGGCCCAGGTCCTCGAAGTGCCGCGCGATCACCGACGGCTGCAGCTCGCGGTACCCCAGGCCCTCGCGTGACGCCTCGTGGTCGTCGAACTCCTGCACCAGCTTGTCGAACCCGAGCTCCGTCAGCGTCTCGCGCGAGATCATCGTGTTGTGCTTCGGTAGCAGTCCGCGCCATTTCCTGTTTTTTTTTTTTGCGTCCGACGCGTCAGTTGTTGCATTCATTTCCTTCTCATCATCGGGGGGCAGGTCCCCTTACACTTCGTATTGAAACGTCTTCTTGTATTTTTGCCGGCCGACCAGCGCCTCGACCTGCCGGGCCGACTTGCCGTCCTTCAGGTCGACCCATCGGTCCATCTGCTCGCGGTCCTTGTCCGACAGCAGGCGCGTCTGCTTCATGTGCACCTCGCGGTCGTCGCCGTGCGCGTAGCGCCACTGCAGGTACTGGTTCGGCGTCTTCTCCAGGTGCATCTCGACGTGCTCGAGCGCGTGCTGCTTGATGTAGCCGATCCGCAGGTTCGGGTGCTTCTCCACCCGGCCCGTCGTCGGTATCACCTCGCCCGTCAGGATCTTGATCAGCGTCGACTTGCCCGCGCCGTTGGGCCCGATGATGGCCACCCGCGACGACAGCGTCAGCTGGCACGACACGTCCTCGAGCGACGGCTTGGGCGCCTTGGGGTACGTGTACGACACGTTGCTCATCCGGATGATGGCCCGCGTCTGCGACTTGACCCCCGTCAGGATCCCCGGCGGCGGGAACTTGAACTGCACGTTGGACGCCGACAGCGTGTAGTAGCTCTTGGCCTCGGGCCGCACCTTGACGAAGCTCGCCAGGTTGCCCTTGTAGCAGGCCAGCTTCTTGTTGGCCTCGTAGTGGTAGATGTCCGTCGTTACGTTGTCGAGGAAGCCCGAGTCGTGCGAGACGATCAGGCTCGTGATCTCGCCGTGGCTCTTGAGGTACGTCTCCAGCCAGGCGATGTTGGCCACGTCCAGGTGGTTCGTCGGCTCGTCCAGCAGCAGCACGTCGGCCCGCTGCAGCATCGCCCGCGCCAGCGCCAGCTTCATCTTCCACCCGCCCGACAGCGACCCGACCCTCTGCGCCTGCCGGCCCTCGGGCCCCGGCGTGAAGCCGAACTCGGCCAGCACGTCCGAGATGCGCTGCGTGCCCTGCGGCCCGATGCTCGGGTCCTTGGAGACGAACTCGAGGATGCTGATGTCGGCGTCCTCGCCCTGGTTGTGCTCGACGTAGCAGGTCCGCAGCACGTCCTGCGGCGGGAAGCCCTCGAGCTTGCCGTTGGCGATGCTCCTCATCAGCGTCGACTTGCCGGCGCCGTTGCGCCCGCAGAGGCCGTAGCGGTGGCCCTTGAGCAGGCGCAGGTTGGTGTGAGAAAGCAGCAGCATGCCCCCGTACGCCAGCGAGAAGTCGGCGTTGACGATCTCCACCTCGCCGTCGTCCTCCCTCTCCGGGACGCCGTAGCGGCGGCGGTCCTCGTCGACGTAGTGCTGCTGCACCGCGTCGCCGACCCTGGCGTGCGCGCCGGCCTCCTGCATCAGCGGCTGCAGGTAGGACGCGACGCGGCCGGCTATGCGGTCGACGAAGCGGTAGTTGACGTCGGTCGCGACCATGTCGCAGATGTAGGGGCGGGCCGACTTGTAGACGTCGAGCCCGTCGGCGGCGGCGAGCCCGCCGTTCTTCTTGATGTGCTCGTCGAGCATCTTGGCGACGTCGTCCGAGGTGGTACGGGCGACGATGTCCTTATCGTCACCCATAGCCTTCTCCATAGTGGCGAGGGCGCGGTTGGCCAGCTCGCGGACCTCGGGCAGGGAGGCCCGGTCGCAGACGCCCTTGACGCCGGGCATCAGCTTGGGCAGGAAGGTCCTGGCCTCGATCGGGTCGTGGACGAGCTTGGTCAGGTTCTCGACGATGACGACGGTCTGGCGCAGCACCTCCTGGGCCGTGTTGGGCGAGTTGAGCGAGCGCTCGAGGAAGGGGGTCAGGAGGGCGAGGACGGGCGAGGTGACGACGGCGACGAAGGTGGTCTGCGACAGGGCGTGGATGGCCTTTTGCAGCGTCTGGCTGGACGGGTGCTGCATGGTGTCGACGAGCAGCGGTATCCTGGGGGCGACATCGTCGTTGGACAGCAGCGTCGTGAGCGAGTTCATCGTCTGGACCGCCTGCTTCTCCACCTCGGCCTTGAGGTCGTGCATGCCGCCCTCGACGAGCGGTATCAGGCCGGCGAGGCGGGCGCCCATGGCCTCGCGCAGCACGTCCTTGTCGGCGGCCTCGTGCTTGGAGGTGCCGATGGACATCTGGGCCTTGTCGGCCATCTTCTGCAGCAGGCGGTAGGCGCCGACGGTGCCCTGCCACTTGCCCGTCTTCTTGGCCAGGTAGCGCGACAGGACGGGCAGCAGGCCGACGACGAGGGCCTCGGGGCCCAGGTTGGCGAACAAGGCGTCGAGGCCGTACTGGGCGGCCTCGCGGACGACGGCGCCCTTGTCGGCCAGGGCGTCGAGGGCGCAGGGCAGCAGGCCGTCGTCCTGGCACAGGAAGACGACCTCGCTCACCGGCTGCTTCGGCGGGAACCGCTCCAGGATGGCGCCGAGCAGGTTCTGGGCGCTCTCGCGCCGCAGCCCGTTCTTCTTGTCCGCCGCCGCCTTCTTGACCTCGGCCAGGACGCCGTACCGCTGCAGGCCGGCGAAGCCGACCGAGTTGAGCAGCAGCTCGCACAGGCCGTAGCTGGCCTCGACCGAGGCGGCCGACGTCTGGGCCGTGAAGATGGTGTTGATCAGCGCCGACACGTCCTCCTGCGACGGCGGCGGAGCGGCCTCGTGGGACACCATCGTCGGCTGCGCCGGCGGCGTGACCGGGTGCGGCATCTCGTCCCGACTCGCTCCTTGCCTGCCGATGCCTCGATGCCTCTGCCTCGTGTGCGCGGGATCTGACGGCAGTACGGGGCTGCGTCGGTCGTCGTGTCGCTGGGGCCTGCGCTCTTTTCCCTCCGTCTGTGCCTTCGTGTCGAGAGTCTGAAAGAAAGGGAGGCAGGCGGATCAAGGGAAGGGGGACGGAGGGAGAGGATCAGAGAGGGAGACAGATCTCAGACAAGGCGCCGCCTAATGAACGAGGCGCTGCTGACAAGACGGGGCTTGCCTCCTGCCCGCCTGTGACAAATTGGGTAGCCTGGCCAATTTCGTTTTTTTTTTTTTTCCCTCCCAAGTGTCGCTGCCACCCCCACATCTGCACGTGAAAGGCGGCCTACCCTGGAGCCCGGACCCTCAGGCGTCGGGAATCGGCTGCACCCGGACGCTGGTCTGAATCGTACACATCATGCAACGGATACAGTACGTGCCGCGTTGCTGCGATACGGCGTTCCGGATGCGATAACGTGGTAACTTGAGGCAGGACTTGAGGCAGGACTTGAGGCACGAGGTGGATTCTCACGGATAGTCCAGTGATCCACATAAATTAAATCGTGTCACCCTCCTTCCCCCCCTCGGTAGGTAGTCGCTGGGAGCCTCAGCAACTCAAAGGAGCCTCAGCAACTCAAAGTCTCTTCTTTGTTTCGGCAAAGCCAAACGGTACCATCGGCGGCGACAACCTATCTCTTAGCATAGACACCATGCTCCCTTTTGCCCATAACAGTCCACGAAACTACCGTGAGAAATTAAACTCAGGTCGACCCGAAACGGCCACTCTCCGGAGGCTTGCGCCGCAGCGACCGGCCCCGGGATTCTCCGACTCACCAGCATCGACTCCAGAGTATATACATCCATTTCATGGCGTGAAAAAGAGAATGGGAAAAAAGATTAACGGGTACAAGTCAGCTGATGAGGGGAAGGAGCAAGAATAACGACAGGAATAAGACTAGAAAATAGGCTTAGAATGATAAAACCGAGAAGAAGAAAACACCAAAAGATGATTGCGACGGGGGTATACTAGGTAGGCAGCATTACAAATATTGTGGCATCTGATGTAAAAACGAAGTCCTCCCGATCCCAGGCCGTTTACCCGTAGCGAAGTTTTTTCCCGCGAATAATGAGGCTGTGCAAGCAAAAGCAAGAGGGGAAGAAATAAACATTTAAATGCATGAGAAACAAGGAAGAAGAGGCTGAAAGGGGTAAATGGCGAATAAGATAAATAAGATGGGAGAAAGAAAAAAAAAAAAAAGGGGGGGGGGGACGACGCCCGATCAAAGGCCTCCCTCCTGTCATCCTCGGCTCGGCTCTCTTAGCGCTACCGGGCCTTGGAATCCTCGGGACGAGCCGCCGGGCTGGACCGCGTCCATCTCGAGCCCCTGAGAATTCTTCCTGGCGTGGTGGTGTCGCCGGGAGCCGAGCCGCTGGTCGCCGTGCCGGTACCGGTTCTTGAAGCGGTAGTAGGTCGGCGGGCGCGGACGGCAGAGGACGGCAAGCAGGTTTCTCGCGATGCCGCCCTGGCTGAAGGCGCGGTATCGCTGCTTCTTGGCGAACTTGTGCGAGTTCATGAACTCGCGCGTCGTCTCGCCTCGCGCCATCAGGAACAGGTGGTAGCCCATCAGGGCGGCCGGGTAGAGGAACTCGAAGAAGCCGAGGATGGCGAGGGCGAAGGGCACGCGGAAGTGGTCGATGGCCCTGGAGAAGGAAACGTGCTCGCGATCCATGTACAGGAGCACCTGGGCCAGACTGGTGGCGACGAGGTAGGCGGCCAGCAGGGTGGCCGACGTGACAAAGGTGAAGAAGAAGCGATAGTTGCGCTTCCCGACACAGTTGTTGAGCCAGACGCAGTGGTGGTCGTGCGTCTCGATGCAGTTGTCGCAGAGGCGGCAGTGGTGGGCGCGGGGCGGCCGCCAGATGTTGCAGGTGCGACAGTGCTTGACGGGCACCTCCATGGCCGCCGTGCTTCCCTCGACCGACTTGATGAGCGTCCAGTCGTTGGTGGGCGGCCCGACGCGCAGCAGGTCCTCCTGCTCGTAGAGGGGGGGGAACCGGTGAAGGTTGCGAGGGAGGATCTGTCCGTCACGTTAGCCACTCCTCGACGACGGGCATCCAAGCTGACAGGCGAGGGGCGTGCCACTTACTCCGGGATCCGAGACGGAGGCGTGCAGGAAGGAGGAGAGGCAGATGTAGGTCAGGTAGGCAAAGGTGATTGGGATGGCGGGCGAGACGTTGTGCCACAACCAGGAGGCCTCGAAGACGTAGAAGAGCACACAGGGCACCAGGACCAGGAGGCCGGTCGCGACGTTGATGGGCCTGTGTTTGGTGTTTTGCCAGCGGCCGCCGAGGCAGAAGACGGTGTTGCCATCGAAGTACTGGTAGACGCGGCCCTCCGGCCGAGCCGGGGTGCCGCGCCCAACCTGGGCCTGGGCCTTGGCGGACGGCGGCGCGGGCTGGCCGAGGGAGTCGACGGGCCGCAGGCGAGGAGACGAGTTGCTGGACGAGAGCTTCTCGGCGCCCTCGGTGCTCCGGTTCTGGCTGGCCTGGCCGTGGTCGCTGCGGTTGGGGAGGAGAAAGCTGGAGCGGAAGGAGCGCGAGGATTTGATGGGGCTCGGCAGACTCCCGAGATCCTTGAAACCTCTTTCGGCCGTGACGCTGAGACGGGGGCGGGGGTTCGAGGTGCGGCGCAGCGGCCGGACACTATCCGGCTGGCTGCCGTTGGGGTTGTGGCCGTGCGAGGGGCTCGTGTTTCCCGTGACGCGATCGAAGTTCTCGTGCTCGGTCATCTCGGTGCCGCGCGAGGGCGCGCGCGCGCGCTGGTTGTCGGCGCCGCTCAGCTGGCGGTGATGGGCGACGATATTCTCGTTGACGACGCTGCCGCCCAGGTCGGTGGCGGCATCGTCCAGGTCGGCGAGATGGGGTTGCGGCTGCGAGGGGCGGCGGAGGGCGGCGGCGGGCCTCGAGACGGCAGCGCGCTGGGCCTGCAGCTTCTGCGAGCTCATGGGATGGAAGAAGGCGTTGGAGGTGATGGAGGGGACGTGCGTCTTGGTCGTCAGGCTGGGGGCGCGGCCGGCGGATGCGTTGGACACGCTGGCGATGCTGCCTCTCTTGGCGGGCAAGCCGGAGGCGTAGCTCGTGCGCCGGGCCTGAGGAGCGGGCCAGGCGGCCTTGGGCGAGGCTCCCGTCTGGGCCGTGTCGGGGCGGATGTCGGGGCGCGAGGCAAGGTCGGGACCCTTGGGCGGCGGGCTCGAGCCGTAGCGCGGCGGTCTCGCATCGCCGGCGGCTTCGCTGGCGACGTCGGCGATGCGGGACGAAACGACGCTGACGGGCCGGGGGTGGCGCGCGGACGGCGGACCGTCGGCGGCGTCGGCGCGAGCCATGGGCTGTTCGTCCGAGTCTGGGTGCTCCATGACCGCGGTAGGGGGGTGGGAGCAATGGGCAGTCGCGCTATGACATAGTATTATCGTTGCTCGGGTCGGAGGCGAAAGACGGCGAGGGCGAGGGGTGAGGGCGAGTGCGACGAGGACGGGGACGAGGACGAGGACGAGGACGAGGACGAGGCTGAAGAAGGGTCAAGGACGGCGCGGCGCGGCTGAGGCTGCGGCCATGCAAGAGGTTGTCGTTCGAAGAGGGCCGGGCAGACGGGCGTCGTCGCGTAGCACAGAAAGGACGTCAGCCAAGAAGGCGCAGTCGAAGTCGTCAGCCGCGCTCGTGGTCGTCAGCGCCGTCGCCGTCGGTCGCAAAGCAAGGGATGGCAGCCGGCAAGGAAAGGCGAGGCGCTGCAGAGGGAGAAGAAGAGACAGAGAGTCGTCGTTTGTCCGTCACAAAGGAGCGTCGTGAAACGGGGGTTGGAGCAGTAAGGAAATAAGGTGCAAGGCTCAGAGGCAGGCAATGAATGACAAATGAAGGAGGCCTAGGGCAAAAGAACCCACAAAAGGGACTCGGTGAAACCGGGCGCCGGGGCGGACGAGCGGCCAGCCAGGCAAGAGGCAAGACCCTCAGCTCTTTGCTTCTGCCTCGAGCCCGTCGTGTTTCTTTTTCTTCTTCCTTTTTTTTTTTTACCATTCGTCTCTCGCTTTTTCTTCTGCTGCCATCCTCCGTCAATGCGCGCTGCGCCTGTCGTGCGAGGCGTCCTGCCCGTGGGTTGCATTACAGCGGGCCTCACTCGTACAGGTACTGCAAACTGGGCCGAACCCCCATGCAAGGGGTCCAGGGAACTGGCAGAACCCAACCCAGGCCGAGCGACAAGGGATGGAGAGAGGGAGAAGCGCGAAGGGGGGAAGCCTTCATATCCGGAGCAGCAGCAGCAGCATGGCGAGTTGCGGCAGCCCCTGGCTCTACAGCAGCCCAAAGAAAGGCGTACACGCTGACAGATGAATGGGCATACAGGCGGGCGGATAAACAGACACAGGCGGATAACTTGTCCCCAAGACGAAGAAGAAAAAAACAGACATCGCCGTGGCACAGGCAGCCGACAGTGACGATCGTCATCGCCCTCGACCTGTCAAGGGGGGAGGTCTCGCGCCGGCAATTTCTGCCCCTCGCCCTCCCTGCCATCTTCTCCTCCCACTACCGAGCTCTGAGCCGAGAGCACGTCCAGGCCGCCCCTGAAAAAAAAAAAAGGACATGCAATCAAAAGACTGCATTGCATGCATATCTTAGCCTGGGCAGCGGAACCGTCCGTCCTGGAGTGTCAACTGACTTGGCCCCCCCCCTGCGTGGCTGAAGGTTCGAGGCTGACATGACAGATTGGCAAGCTGAATAGAAGAGCCTTGCTGCGCATCCATCCGCCCCCAGGCCACACGCCGTTGGTCCGCAAAGGCGTTCGGCCTAGCTGTTTGCGGCTGGCAAGGCTCCCTAGGCCTCCCTCCACCAGACTTGATAAGCCATCGTCCTCATCGGCTAACAGGCACGCATCTTGCCAGACGGTGGCGGATCCAACCTTGCCGCGTCGACTTCGCATGCGACCTCCGTCCAACCGCGCCAGTCAGCCATGTCCGTACCTTAGTCAACAAGGACAACTTCTAGGGCTCGCTTACTCCTGGTGCACATAATCTAGCATCCAACACGCGCGGCGTAGCGCGCTCTCGGCAATTTCAGTTGCCCATGTCCGTATTCTGGGTATTCGGCTTCTCCGCCCTCCCAACGACCTTACCTCTTTTGCTGTCCATGTCCTGGGCTGCTTCATCCTATTCCGTGCCTCCGTGAATACACATACCTTCTAGATGCCATGTGTATCCGTGCTTCTACAAGGCTGGAGATCGGGTACAGCTGCTGCCGGCCACGCAACGTCGTAGTCATGATCCTGTCTCCATACTCTCTGCCGAAACTGGTCCATGTCCCTGTTATCGACGCTTGCCCTCGACGTGTTCTTGAAAAATCAAAAATTTATCTTCATCCTCTATCACTACTACTCCTACCATTGCGACGCATGGCATTCACATTCCTAAGCAATTCCACATCTAGCCGAGGCACCCATCCTTCATCAGCCTTCACACCGAGGCAGACTCGACGAAGAGCTCCTCAAACCCAGGTACTTGCAAAATCCATGATGTAAGGAGGTTCATGTTGCGTGACCAGGGCCGGTTCGGCGGCACCTGTTTTTTGCGGTATGCATGTCCACCACGTGCAGCTTCGGAGATCGCCGGCTCAGGTCCCGACCTGGTCTCTGGAAACCTATAGATGCTGACAGTGACCCCATTGGTTGAGTGACCTCGTCACGCGTTGTCGGCGTAGGTCTCTGAGTTCTTATGAGATCTACTCTCCGAATTCCGGATGCTCATTGTCGGGGTGTTTTGGTAACGCTGCCGCTCCCCGTGCTTCAACTCCCAACACGGTCTATAACAGGGTAAGCCGTCCCTGGCTGCTCGATTCAATGTAACCCGGCTTCCTCCCCTGAAGGCATGTTGGGGAGGATGGAATTCTGCCTGAGTATGTGAAGAAAGAAACATCCGCACAAGATACTCCGATACTCCGATAAAGTTGAACTGTCGTGTTGCTGAGCATAGCGGTACCATGCCTCGGCGTCTATTGATCCCTCTTTTCATCGCTTTGTAAACGAATCGGGTCTCTGAGGCCATTTACAAACAGCTGGTTGGTCTCGATGAAACAGGAGATGACAGTTGCCGATTATATATGTAGGGAACTGGCTTACCTGCACATAGGGCCTCCGGTCCGTGATGCGGCTCGTCGTCTTAACTCGGCGAAGGGTATCTACATAAAGACGGGGAATAGCAGCCTGTGTCCGGACGGAATATGTTGGGATTAGGAACCTCCAAGGCTATCGAGCACATGCCTAATATGTCCCGGAAATGGTATAGAATAATTCTGAGCCGATCTTAATATCGAAGTGGGCAAACATAACCCGTTTTCCAGTGGGATGGCTGTTGCCCTCGAGGATCGCAGTCAAGCACCCCGTCTGAAGTCGACGGTCGTTTATCGAGCTCCACTCCACTCTCCTCATCCTCGTATGCTGTCCGCACCATGTTGCTTGAAAAGTCGATTGCCAAGCCAAACTGGGCCAGCCAAGGTTGAAGGCCACGAAAGAACTGTCGGAGCACCCTGTGCCTTGAAGGGGGCCGTGGAGGCACGTGTCAGTGCCCCCGAGGCGGAATCCAAAGATTTGAGCTCTGCCAACTCGACGAAAGTGTCTGCTCACCGGCGACAAGTCTATCGTTTCGAGACATGGAGAAAGACCATCTCTACGCTGATAGAAAGCCTGACGATTAGTTCTAGAGAGAGGATAGTAAGAAGCTAACTATCCCAATATCCAACGCCAGCGTCAGAACATGGAACGAAGACACGCCAGAGCCATGAGCGTCACTTTCCACGCCGGAAAGTGGCAAATTCGTATTCGGACATAAGGTATAGCAAAACTAAGTTGAAAGCCTCAGCAAGAGCTAGCCGCTCGTTGCTATTTGCAGGCAGAAGCTCTAGAATCCCTAAAGAGATAAAGCGGCACTAGCGTTCTAGGGAATAAGCAACTGAGAGAATTAAAGAAATACAGTTTATACTCGAGACCTGTTTGCTCTATTATCTACGCCTCCCCTAAAGAACTGACTAAACGTCTCAATGTAATTGCCTCTTATAGTCCGAGTCCCTTAGCTTAAGATCCTGCTAGCTAATTCCTCGCCCGGCGCCGTTATTTATGATTTAGTGGTCCCTACATCCTAGCCCTATAACGTTAGACGGAGAGCCTCAACCTAAAAGCGTGCATATATAGCTAGATAGCGTAGGGGGGCAGGATAGTAAATTTATATATATAGCCTCCTAGGGTGGCGAACCTCCTCCTACTCGGGCAAGGTTCAGCCTTCGACGTCTCGGTCTAGAAAAGAAGGCTAGCTAGCTATGTTCTGCTTTACGGGCCGAGTCGGCCCCTTTTATGCTGCCTTAGGCCGTCTATCCTGCCATGGCTTCGCCTCGTAACTCGTAGTATCGTCTCGGTGCGAGAGGATAACGGAGGAAGGCTTATAGACTAAGCCGTACGTATTAACACTAAAGTGGCTAGCCCTAGTCCTTATTATGAAATCTTTATCGCACGCTACCCGCAGCATAGGGCTTTTCTTCTTTTTATCTCCCTCTTCTCTCTTTTTTAGAAGACATATACGTTACTTATCTCTTTACCCGCTTCTCGTGTAGCGAGATCCCTCCTATAGCTAGCTATAGAGCGCAACGTAACAGATACTGGCGCCTGTCGGGAGCTAGAGAATCGCGACAATCTCAGGGAACAGCCGGCCACCTCGAACGGCACGCTCTAGGACAAAATAACGGCCCTGGCCATCTAAAGTAAGGCGATGCAAACAAAACTAAAGCCGGCCCTAAGCCGCGAAGATTAGAAAGCTTTGACTCCCTTGGTCGGGGACCAAACATACTACAGAATAAATGTCTTTTTTTTAAGGAAGCGATCCGAAAATCGGAGGCTGTGTTTGAGGTTATTCGGGACGTGCGCCACGAACTCCAGGAAATGCGCCGCGGAGTCCAGGGACTGTGCCCCGCAGTCCGGGAAATATGCCGCGGAGCCCAGGAAATGTACCGCGAACTCTACCGCGGAGTCCACGAATTGCGCCGTAACCTCCAAGGAATACGCTTCTTTCTTAAGGTCCTGTGCCGCGAATTTCCGTATGCCGTCAGCCTAGGCTCCTCTCCCGCATCTTTCAGGAATAGGCCCGGCTTAACAGCTCTTCGCCCGTGGCGGGCAAACTCGCTCTTATACCGCGCGAACAGCCGTGCTATACACAGTCAAGACCGGCTCCTTCCCCTATATAGTATCATCACCGGACGCGTCATAGACGGTCTTCTGTCTACGCGGGGGGAGCTAGAAGATATGCCGGGTAAGCTGCCTTGATTCTGTCGTTCTGGCTTCCCGGTGCTTGGCTAACATCAGAACCGCCGCGGTCAGCACACGAGGTCGAACAGATATTGGCACGCCTCGGTAAGCCGAACAGAGGGGGGGGGAATTATACAGAGAGGAAGCATCAGCTAAGGCTGGCGGCGGGTGTTGCGGACGAACGTGTGTTCGATATAGATGACGAGAACCGATGAGACTCCCGCTTGTGGTTGCAAGGGGTAAGAAGGGTGGGTCATGGGGGACGGCAGATGAAGGCGAAGAGAAGAGATAACGGACCGAGTCAATAAAGACGGCAACCGAAGGCGATGAGAGGAGATGAGAGAGGTCAAGGGAGACGGTAGATAGAGGCGAAGAAGATGAATAACAATCAAGCAGGCCAGGGACAGCCGTCCTGTTATCGTATTTCGCCTATCCGGCCCATGACGTAAGCATGCCCAGGAACAAAGCAAGCGGCCTGCCGTGACGGCGCACGTGACGTGACGTCGACCAATCGTGCGCGCCCCTGCAGCCGGCGGGCCCGTCCACCACACGACAAAGTCGACAACGTCAGCCGTCCGTCCTCGACGCAGGAACACCGACGCCGACGAGACGCCAGCCGAAACAAGCAGGCAGAAATCCCCAGCAAGACCTCGCCTCCGCCCTTCTTCCTCCGCAATGGCCTCCCGCGTCACCCGCCGCCTCTTCACCGTCTCGGCCCGGCGGCTCGAGCAGCACGCCCGCAGCCAGGCCGAGCTCAAGCGCGAGACCAAGCGCAACCCGGAGCTGATGGTGCGTCGAGGCCGCCGGACCCCCCTCCCCCCCCCCTCCCGGCTGTCCGCGCCGGCTCGTGTGCTGACGGGCGCGACAGATCCTCGGCGGCGTCATGGCCCTCGCCCTCAGCGGCGCCGGCTACTACCTAGGTGCGTTTTTCCGCTCCCCAGGCCGTGCGCCAAAGGCCTCCCGGGGAGATGATCCGTCGTGCTGACGCGCGCGTAACACGCTCCCGGTCCAGCCTCGTCGCCGACCGGGTCCACGTCGGAGGTGCCGGTGCACATCGCCAAGGACGGCATGCCGTGGGAGGGCGACGCCCAGGGCAAGTACAAGTACCACCCGGGCGGCGACCCGAACCGGGAGCCGAGGGACGCGCCCAGCGCCCTCAACGTCGTCATCGTCCCCAACGTCACCCTGCCCAAGGAGCTGCACGACAAGTTCAACAAGTGGGGCAAGGACAACTACCCCTAAGCAGCGGACGCCCAAAACGCATTTACAAAAAACCCCGAAAAAAAAACACGTCTTTCGACGGAGGGACCGTGGTTGGAGGCGCCGGCCGGGGGAGGGGGGATGGCAGGGAGATGGCAGCCCGCCCGTTTCTCGCGTGGGCTCGCGGCTCGACGGGTGGGTGGCGGTGGGCATCACGGCCCGGAGGACGGGGGCACGGGACGGATTGGTTGTCGTTTGGCCCCTCGCGTAGACTTTCATCCCTACGTAGGAGTAGCTGTGATATCACGATGCCCAACGCGGCCGCTTCCTTTGTTCGCCTCGGTGCGTGTTGTGATACGCCTCGACATATCTGTTGCTGGCCTTTGCGCGTGACGCTGGGATACAAAGACGCCGATTGGTTCACTATGCTACCGGCTGACGCTATGCTTTCGCGGTCGCAAGCCGCCCCCGTCGGCAGGACTCGACCGTCGTCGCGATATCCAAGAGAGGAGGAGAAGAAGACAGACAACACCCCGAAGAAAGGGACAAGAAAAAAAAGAGAAGAGAAGAAAAATGAAGAGCACCATCCCCCGTCATGGATGCCCCCCCCTCCCCCTCACTCTTGGATGAGCATGGCGATCTCGTCGCTGGTGAAGCCAAAGAGGAAGAGCAGGTCGAGCAGGCTCTCGCCGTTGAGGCGGGCGTCGGCCTCCATCTGGACGCGCGGCTTGGCGTTCCAGGCGACGCCGAGGCCGGCGGCGGCCATCATCAGCAGGTCGTTGGCGCCGTCGCCGACGGCGACGACCTGGGCCAGGTCGACGCCCTCGCGGGCGGCGATGTCGAGCAGCAGGTCACGCTTGCGCTCGCGGCCGACGACGGGCCCGCGGACGTCGCCGGTGAGGGTGCCGTCGGGCCCGACGACGACGTCGTTGGCGTGGGCGTGGTCGATGCCGAGGCGGGCGGCCAGCCAGTCGGTCAGGGGCTGGAAGCCGCCGGAGAGGACGGCCGTCTTGACGCCGAGGCGGCGCAGGGCGCGGACGAGGTCGGCGGCGCCGGGGGTCAGGTCGAGGGCGGGGCGCAGGTCCCGGAAGAGGTCGGCGCTGAGGCCGCGGAGGAGGGCGAGGCGCTCGCGGAACGAGGCCTCGAACTCGAGCTCGCCGTGCATGGCGCGGCGGGTGATGTCGGCGACGCGGGCGCGCAGCTCGGGCCGGCCCGGCACGGCGGCGGCCAGGAGCTCGATGACCTCCTGGGTGATGAGGGTGCTGTCCATGTCGAAGACGACGAGGCGCGGGTGGCGGC
>NJEV01000159.1:0-33289 GCA_002591385.1 Cordyceps sp. RAO-2017 | reverse complement strand
CAGGAACTCGAGCGCCGCCACCGACTGCCCGACGGCGAAGCGGTCCCCGCCCTCGTCCGCCGCCTCCGTCACCAGCAGCGGCACCGTCGCCGACGGGTTGCGCGCCCGGTGCGCCTCCGACAGCTGCTCGCCCTGCAGCAGGTTGACCGGCACCGTGCGGTAGCGGATGCCCTTGAGGTTGAGCGCGATCCGCAGCCGCGCCGAGCACGAGGAGCGGAAGTAGCTGTACAGCGTGTACTCGACCTCGGCCGCCATTGCGCCCGAGTCAGCGGGCAGCGGTGAAGTGAAGTCGAGAGAGAAGGAGGAGAAAGGTCAAGTCAAAAAAAGAGGATAAAGGAAAGGTAAAGTCGAAAGAGAAGGGAGAAGAAGGGGCCAAAAAAAGGAAAAGTGAAGGGAGAGGGTATGTTGTTCCCCGCTCCAGCGGACATGACCTCACTCAACCGCTCTCGCGTCTACCCGGCAATAGCCTTACCCTCCTCCTCGCTGAGCCGAGTCCGCTCCCACGACCGCAGGAGATAAGCGGAAAGCTTCCGAGTCCGACGGAACAACGTGGGTCCTTTTTTTCGGGGGACTGCACCAACACCATGGCTGGCTGGGCCGAACTGCCGCCGAGCACGTCTTAGTCGCCGGCTGGCTCTCTGTAGCGTCACGAGACCGGCCGTCCGCCGTGGCCTCGGAAAGTGTGCGTCGTGGGGAGACGGCGTGCGCCATCGGACGGGGGTATCTATTTCCTCTCATCGTCGCCGCCGAGAGTGACAAGTCTTGTTCACATGCCCCTGACATCTCTGCCATCACCCTGTCCCTCCGCTCATGTCCAAGACCTGCCCGTGGTCCATCGTCACGGCACTCGACGGTTCCCCCATTTTCTCTTCTCCTCCCCTCTCCCGCCCGCCCGCCGGCGTCCGCTCCGGGCTACGACGGCGCGCCGCCCCTGGTAAAGGAGCTGAGCTGCGTGGTGACGACGAGGCCGGCGACGGTGGCCGACGTCAGCGTCGACATGACGCCCGAGATGAGGGCCGACAGCGCGAGCCTCGACACGTCGCCGCCGCGCGACGGCGCCAGCTGGCCGAGGATGCCGATCTGGACGCCCATGGAGCCGATGTTGCCGAAGCCGCACAGGGCGTAGGTGGCGATGAGCTGCGACCGAGCCGACATCGGGGCAAACTCGGGGTCCTTGGCCATCTTCTGAAAGGCCTTGAACTCGTTCTGCGCGCGGGCGTCAGCAAGACACGGCTCTCACCTGCGGCGGTCGGGCTAGAGCGACCTACGGTAACCACCTTTTCGGCAATGAGCTTGGCGACCTTGAGGATGTCGCCGTTGCGCGGGACGCCGAGGAGGAAGGCGACGGGGTACAGGATGTACGACAGCATCAGCTGCAGCGTCAGGTCCGGGTTGGTGATGTTGAGGTAGCGGCCCCACCAGCTCAGCAGGCCGTTGATGAGGCCGACGGCGGCAAGGGTGCACAGCAGCGAGGCGACGATGGTGCCGCCAATCTTGATGCCGAGCCAGGCGCCGTTGGCGAAGGCGTGCAGCGCGTTCTCGGCGCGGCCCTCCTCGTCGTCGTCGGGCAGGACGACGCGGCCGGCCGTCAGCGTCTCCTCCGTCTCCGGGTAGCGCAGCTTGGAGATGGCGAGCGAGGCCGGGATGGACATGATGCACGACGAGACGAGGGCCTCGGGGTTGAGGCCGAGGCCGATGTAGCCGACGAGGACGGAGCCGGAGATGGTGGCGAAGCCGCACGTCATGATCTGGTGGATCTCGGCCTTGGTCATGTGCGGGACGAAGGGGCGGACGAGCATGGCCGACTCGCCCTGGCCGATGAAGGGGGTGGCGGCGGCGACGACGGCCTCGGCGCCCGAGACGCCGAGGGCCCAGAAGACGAAGGCGGCGAACTTGCGGATGAACCACTGGAGGAAGCCGATGTAGTAGAGCACCTGGACGAGCGAGATGAAGAAGATGATGGCGGGGATGACGGTCAGCAGGAACCAGGTCGACTTGGGCACCTCGTCGTCGGTGAGGAAGGCGAGGCCGTCCTTGGCGAAGCCGAGCAGGTCGCCGGCGCGGTCGGCGATGAACTTGAAGATGTCGAAGCCGACCGTGGTGCGCAGGACGAAGAGGCCGATGACGTACTGGGCCAGCATGCCGCCGACGACGGTGCGCCAGTTGACGTGGGAGCGGGCGGCGCTGGTGAGCCAGAAGACGAAGATGATGACGAGCATGCCGAAGAGGCTGACGGCGCGGTTGGCGCGCGTGTTGTCGGCGCTCTCCTCGGAGACGAAGGAGCCGAGGAGGATGACGGAGACGGCGGCGGCGGCGCCGGCGGGGGTGCGGAAGCGGGGGGGGATGGCGTTGTAGACGACGACGGCCGAGTGGTGCCACAGCCAGCGGATGGGGCCCGAGACGTAGCGGATGGGGACGTGGTAGAAGACGAGGCGGAGGGTGATGGCGAGCCACAGCAGGAAGGGCACGACCCAGTTCTTGTCGTTGCGGTGGAGGACGAGGGAGGCGATCCACCAGCCGGTGAAGACGAGGAAGAGCAAGAGCTGGACGAGGAGGCGGCGGTGGCGGACGAGGAGGCGGAGGGGCGCGGGGCGGCGGCCGTCGTCGTCGTCGGGGCCGGGGGCCGACGTCAGCTCCGTCGAGCCATGGCCGGCCTCGGCCTTTTCCGTGTCGCTGTAGTCGGGCGGCGTGACGACGGGCGCCTTTTCGACGCCGTGGCGGTCCAGGCCGGTCTGCGCGTAGACGACGGCATCGTGCTGCTGTTTGAGAGGGGGGTTGCGCATCCCGTCGCCGGCCAGTTCGGGCACGGCCGAGTCGGGGGCCATGGCGGCGGGCGAGGGCCGAGGGTGTAAGCGCCCTGCGTGCTGGTCGGTGGATGAGCCTGCCCGCGGTCCGTTATCCGCCCTCGAAGAGTCGCCTCAGGCCTGCCGGAGGTGGGCAGGAGAAGATGAATGGGTGGATGGTCGGAGAGGGGTTGAAGTTTCGTTGGTATGAATTAGTCCAGCCAAGGTCGCCTCGAGAGGGATGAGGACGGCCGGGTCGAAAAGCGGCAAAACAAGTCGTCGAAGAAGAGATAGGTCCAGCCCTTTGCGCCGGCAAGAGGCGCTGAGCGGACGGCGACGAGCGGACGGCCGTCGAGAAATAGACGTGGCGGCGCGGCAAGGATGACGGATCCAGACGACGGCTCGGCTCGGCCAGGGCAAGCCAGAGACGAGAGTGGCGAGGTCAAGCGGCCGGCTCCGACGCCTTCCTATCGCCCGACCGACGGGTAGCAGCACATGGAGGACGGCGACGGGAGATGCGCGACGAAGAAGGGGAAGGGGGGGGGAGAGAGAGGGGCGCCTAGAGACGGCAGACTCGGCCACGGCCCGGACGAGCTTTTTGTAGCGGTGGCGCGTCGCGCCCACGGCGTCTCGTTCGCGTCCCGGAGAGGCAAGGCAAAAGCCAAGGCAAAGCAGGGCGGCTGCAGGCAGAGAGAGAAGACGAGGGCCTCGGCCACGACAAGCAGCAAAGAAAAAGAAGGGCAGAGACCAAAGGGCGCACGTGAGCGTGAGCGCGCCAGAGGTCGAGCCAGCGGCAAGAGCCAAGCGAGAACCTGGTGGGAGGAACGACTGGGCGTCTGGGACTGCCTGCATCCGAGAGAGGAAAGTGCCCAGGTGGAGGCAGGCGCACGGGGAGTCCCTTGCTGCTGCTGCTGCTTACCTGCACGACTTCTGCAAGCTCCGGGGGGGGAGGGGAGGAGCCACCGAGAAAGGGGCCTGGCCAATCGGGAGCTTGGATTATGGTGGGGTTATCGGGGTAGTGCACTTTAGCGGGAGTAGCTTTTTTTTTTTTTCTTTGGTCCCGTTCCTCGTGCCTGCCCGCTTTGTGGCGCCGCCGTTGCTTTTTCCATTTCCTCGCGCCGCCGTTTCTGGCCGCGACGTTGGGCGTTTGCTTGCCTCCCATTGGCGGCGTGGCGCGGCGGTGGCGTGCCCATCGCGGGGACGACGAGCCTGGATAGGAAACGACGCTCCGTGCTGTGCTTGCCTCTGTATCTCTGCGCTGCGTATGGGAGACCGGTCTTCTGTAATTGCTGTGTGTACAGTACGTACTCGCTCGCCACGTGCCTGCTTATCGTCCGCCTCGTTGTCCACTTCCCGTCTATATCTACCTATCTCCCTTGTACGTCCCAGGAGGTGTATACAGCCCCAGCCGTTGACATTCCAGCAACGTCTGCAGCGACTCTTCACCACGCCAGCACCAGCCGATGGCAAACAGCGTCGCCGTCGCGGGCCACCAGCTCGGGCCTTGTCACCGTGACGCCGCCCGCGGATGCGACCGACGGCGCCAGCCATCGAGTGTACTTTTTATATACATACATACATACATGCCTACGTGTGGTACACATACAACATACATACATACTCCAGTACGCTGCTGGGCGCGCTAAGCCCCGCCCCAAGATAAGGAGCGCGTGGCGTGGCCGAGAGGAGACAGATAGTCTGTATGTAAGTCGAAATGGAACAATCTCGCTCGTTGCGGAGCAGCCCAAGATAAGGCCGGCCAAGTCAAGACGGCGCCTATCAGCAGCCGGCCCCCTCTCCACCCCCTCGTTCCTCTCCGTCCGAAGCCTATATCAGGCCTGCCCTGCCCCGTCCATTGTTGGCTGCTCAGCCGAACGTTGCTTTCGCCCCGGCCGCGGTCCGAGTCCGCCCACCGGCTTGGCGGCCTCCCCGCGCTGAGCCGCACGGATCCCCACGTCTCGTTGCCCGCTGCTACTTGGAAGCGTCCAGAGAGTGGAAGAGTGCCCACGCGGACCGGCCACTGGAGTCTCGGCGGTGAACTGGCCAGCCCAAGCACAAGTTATGCAATTCCAAGCGGCGGACCATTTCTCCATTGCTCTCTACACCCACAGCAGCATCCGTCTCGTTACCAGCCCGAGGGCTCCCGATCGTCTCATCTTCTCCCCCCCCCCACATCCATTCGTGCCCAGGTTCCAACTGCAACCTCGCCGGCCGCCGGCCGCCTCTTTCTGCTTATTTTTGGTCGGCTCTCGCTCGACAGAGGGCGAAGCGTGACGCGAGACAGCAAGAGGCAGACGCAGCGTCGACCAGCCTGGACTGCCAAGCCTCGCTGGCGGCCCGTCTAGACGACGAGCCCCTCCGCCAGAGCCGCGCCGCAAGTCCCGACTCGACGCACCAGAATCACATGGCCCCTGCAGGAAACGACGAAGAATCGTCGGCGCAGGCCGACGACCCGGGCACGTGAGCAGGCCGAGCCCGCCGCGCCGAGACAATGCGTTGCGGCCGGCGCTGCATGTCGGAACACTCCCCAGACGGGGGGGCCGCCCAAGAAACGATGGCTGACAGCTGCCGTGCGGGGGAGGAAACGAGAGAGGCTGTCTGTCGGTGGAGGCCGGCCGTCTCCGACGGCTGAGACAGGAGGAGAGGGTGGTGGTCAAAAATAACCCTAACCCTAACCAACCCGCCTCGGAGTCTCCGTCCCCGGTCTGGGCACCCTCTCCGCTCCGCCCCCCTCCCGTGGTCCTGCATCTGCATCCATCGCTCGCGTGCGCCCAGACCGGGCCCATCGGCTCCATCTGTCACTTGATCGTGCCCTCTTTTCTTGGCCGCCCTCTCGCAACTACATCTGTATCTCGTGCTATCATCGTGAGATCCCCGAGGCACACCCCACCGCTGGCCCGATAGATCCAACTTCGTTGTCGATACGCCATATTATTATCGATGCATGTACTAGTATTCTTCCTGTTTTCTCCTCGCCTACACTCCGTCGACACATCCCATCGTAGCAGGGCCAGAGGACACATCTCATCGTGACAAGGGCAGAGGGGAAAAGGGGCCACCGTACAAGAGGTGGAGAGGGGAGGGAGGGAGGGAGAGAGAGAAAAGGAAAAAAAAGAGAACAGGAAAACGGGCACCCAAGCCCAACAACGACAACAACCCCCAAAAGCTCTCTCTCATCCTCGTCTCCACTCACAACGTGCTCGACAGACTCGCTCGCTCGAGCTCCCCCCTCACTCGGCGCCCCGGAACCTCCTGTTAAACTCCTCGACCGCGACGCCAATCATCTTGTACAGGAAGCTCCTCTCGCTGCCGCCCCCGACCGGCACAAAGGGCCCGTTGGTGCCCCCCCGCAGCGTCAGGCTCACCCCCGTCCGCTCCTTGGCAATCGTCTGCACGTCCTTGAGCGGCACGTCCCACTCGCTCGTCAGCCGCCTCGACCGGATCAGCAGGATTCGCGCGTACGTCACCATCACCACCATGTCCTCCTTGGGCAGCTCCAGGTGGCCGATGTACTGCTCGTCAAAGTAGCGCCCGTTGTCGACCTGCTTCAGCCAGTACTGCCCCAGCGCCTCGCGCGCGCTGTACGGCCGCACGATGCCGTCGTTGGGGATGAAGCGCGGGTACCGGCTGCGGTCCAGCTCCGTCCCGTCAAAGACCGTCGTCGTGTTGCGGATGCCCTCGCTCACGTTGCTCGCCATGTCCAGCACCCCGACCGCCGGCTTCGTCGCCAGCCCGAGCACGCCCTTGCCGACGCCCTTGAAGAAGCCGAGCGCGCCCTCCTGCTCCGCGCCCTCGAGCGGCTTGCGCGCCAGGCCCCCGACCCCCGACGCCACGCTGGTGAAGAGCGAGTTGGCCCCGGCCGTCACCCCGTACAGCGCGTGCTTCGGCCGGTTGCGCGCCCGCGTGATCCGCCGCCGGTCCTGGAACTGCTTGTCCAGCGACGCCGCGGCCAGCCCCTTGCTCAGGCTGCCCGTGAACTTGGAGAAGCTGTCGCTGAAGCCAAAGACCGTCTTCTTGGCGAACGACGCCGCGCCCCGCGCGATCCCGATCCCAAACTCCTCCGGCCGGTCCGACAGGATGAGCCCCTGGTACGGCTCGTAAAAAATGTCCGTCACGCCCGACGAGATGTTGTTGAACAGCCCGACCGGGTTGCCGAGGAAGTCGGCCGAGCCCAGGATCTTGTGGATCTGGTACATGACCTCCTGGCTGTAGTGGTTCGACACGTTCTGCACCAGCACCGGCGTCGACACCCGCACGTTGTCCAGCATCAGCGCGTTGAACCGGATCGGCGCATCGTTGACGTTGCCGATCGCCATCGTCATCACGTTGAGGAAGAACATGATGGGGTTCCGCGTCGACGTCTTGTCCTCGGCGTTGACCCGCTCCGTCCGCATGAAGCTCAGGTCCAGCTGCATCGGCTGGATGTTGAGCACCTCAAAGTACATGTCCTGCCCCGA
The DNA here is from genome assembly GCA_002591385.1 of Cordyceps sp. RAO-2017. Taxonomy (NCBI): domain Eukaryota; kingdom Fungi; phylum Ascomycota; class Sordariomycetes; order Hypocreales; family Cordycipitaceae; genus Cordyceps; species Cordyceps sp. RAO-2017. The sequence continues at coordinate 26,049 of NJEV01000159.1, read as the reverse complement.
CTGCTGCTGCGACGGCTCCGGTATGTCCAGGTCCTCGTCGCAGAGCCGGCCCTCCTGCTCCACCGCCGCCCAGCTGGCGCCCGGTATGTTGGAGAAGTCGAGCAGGGCGAAGATGAAGTCCTCGTCCAGGTCCACCGTCATCTGCTGCAGCAGCACCGTCGCGTACTTGATGTACAGCACCCCGTACGAGTCGTCCTTGACCCGGCTGACCATGGCGTGCAGCGACGGGTGCGCCGCCGTCTCGTTGGCCCGCTTCGGCACCACGCTCGGGTACATGATCATCGGGAAGATGCCCCCGTACAGCTGGTTGTCGATCTGCATCCACTTCACCTCGAGCGCCACCGTCTGGATCAGCGGCGAGTCGCTGAACCGCAGCTGCACCTCGCGGAAGGTGATGTAGGCCAGCTCCTTCAGCTGCGCGTTGATCAGCGAGATGCCGATGCCCGACAGCTTCAGCTCCGCCCGGAACGTCGCCCCCGTGTCCTGGTCTTTGACCTCGAACGCCTCCGGCCCCGTGTTCGTCCTCGACAGCGCCTTGGGCTTGTACATGCTCTTGCTCGCCCGGAAGTTGCTCAGGATGAGCGTCTGCGTCGGCCCGTCCGCCGCCACGTTGATGTCGATGATCTTCTGCTGCCCCGTCGCCGTCACGAACTTCATCGGGATCTGGTTGCCAATCTCGGCCAGCCGGACGTGCCGTTCCTTGTGGTTCGTCGCGATGACGATCTCGCGGAACTTGGCCGCCGGGAAGTCCCAGGCGTACGGCATGATGCTCCGCGGCGGCAGGCGGTAGCGGACCGGCTTCCACCCGCTGAGGTCCTCGACCTCGTCGTCCTCCACGTTCGGGTTCGCCTGGTAAAAGGTGAACTCGGTGTCGCTCTCGTTGCGCATCGAGTAGGGCCAGTTCTTCGTCTCCATGCTCATGTTCAGGAAGATGGTCGACTCCTCCAGCAAGATCTCCACCCTCACCAGCCGCTGCCGCTGGCCCGCCTTGGCAATCTTGACGTGCGCCGTCCCGATGTCGGCGATGTTGAACGGCGAGGTCCAGTGGTTGTCGACGCCCGGGAAGCACAGGCAGAGCTGCTTGACGGCCGACTTCTGCATGAAGTGCAGCGGCTGCAGCGCGCCGGGCTTGAGAGTCATGTACCCCGACGTGCTAGACTCCCGTACATGGATCTCCTCGCCCAGTTTGTTCTCCAGCACGAAGCGCGGAGCCAGCGTGACGACCTTGGTCATCTTATACTTGCCGTCGCCGGACTCGACCGTGATGCCCAGGTGAATCTCCCTCTGCTTCGACGTCGAGTTCAGCACCACCTCCGACGTGCTCCCGACCGCGTCGAAGCTCTGCGGCTTGCTCCACTCCGACTCGTCCACCTTGAGCAGGGCCCGGTTGCGGTGGTCGTCGTTCCCGAACGAGAACATGAACGGCAGCGCCTTGGGCCGGTCCTGATCCGACGTCTGCGCCGGGGGGTATTGCCCGGCCGCCGCCTTGGCCTGCTGCAGGAAGCTCTTCGCCCGGATCCGCATGTCGAGGCCCGTTTTGTTCAGGACGACGTAGGGGCTGTAGACGGTGACTTTGAAAGCACCGCCGCTGTGGGGGATCTGGTGGTAGTGGAGGCTCAGGTGGAGCGTCAGCCCCTGCTCGTCCTTGACGACCAGCCGGCTCTCCTTGCGGAAGTCGTCGTTGCTGCCCGAGTTGATGATCGAGAAGTCGCTCGGCTTGAACATTGTGTCCTGCATGTCGATGCTCAACAGCAGGAGGTGCGACAGTTCCACCACATGCACAGGGCTGACGCCGCCCTTGCGCAGAAAGTTCGACCAGTCCTTCTTCGTGTTCTTGTCGTAGATCCTGTACTTGAAGTCGTACGGCAGCAGATTCTCCAGAGTGACGGGCGCCGAGAGCTTGAGCTTCATGTGCGGATACAGCCTTCGGTCTGTTAGGTACGCAGGCTCTCTCGTCTCATCTGGTTATCAGACATCGGGAGGGGGAGGGAGGACTTACTTGGTCAGCGGATTGGCCTTGTCGAACTGCGCGTGGACCTGGAAGTAGAAGGGGTCGCCAGTCTCCCCCTTGCAGACAAGCTGCTTCGTCGGCCGCTTCAGCAGATCCCTCCACCAGAGCTGATCCCTGCTCCACTGGTAGCCGAAGCCGCTGTCCGGGCGCACGAGGACCCTCTTCTCGAACACGGCTCCCACCGGCGCCGGCCGGGCGTCTCCCGGCGCGATCTTCTCGATCTTCAGGAGGTGGCCGTCCTCCGCGTCGTAGATGCCGAGCTCGATGGGAATCTGCGTGGCATTCTCGACCAGCAGCGGAGACCGGAGCGTGACATTCTTGACATTGTCGGAGCCGAGTTTGACATCCACGCAGAGGCGATGCAGAACATTGTCCGTCTTGGGCCGGAGGCCGAACAGGAACTCGCCCTCGCGGTTGATCCGGACATTCTTGACGGCGTCGAACCCGCTGCCTTCCAGTCTGATTCCGACGTCGTTCTGGTAGTCGCTCAGGACGTTTTCTCGCATCTTCTCCCAGTCCTCGAAGCTCCACGGTGCTTCCTCCCCGTCCTCGAGAAGCAGGCTGATGGGCTCCTCGCTGCCCGGGCTCTTAGAGTACAGCTCGGCCGTGAAGCCTGTGTAGTTCTTGATGCGGTAAGGCGCCTCCGCTCCCGGTGGATTCTCCAGGATGTCTTCCTGTTTCGTCAGGAAGTCCAGCGACTTGGACGCCAGGGCAATCGTCGCCGTGGTGATCGTCACGTCGAACGTCTTCTTCGAAGCCACGTCGATCGACATGAGGCCCGACGCCGACTGCCTGGCCACGCCGAAACCAACCTGCCACGGCTCCAGCAGGGGCTCCCAGCTAGACTTGGAGAAGTTGTAGACGTTTGAGTACAGATCGATCGCCGCCTCCGCCCTCAGGTTCGACGACCAGTTCTCCGCCGTCGCCGTGAACTCCTTGATGCCCGTGTCGAGGATCGGCAGCTCGTGGAGGTCGCCGATCAGTACGATGCGCATGCCCTGCACCGTCGCAGAAAGCTCCTCGTGTTTGGGCAGCGCGACGGGCTGGCCCTGCGATGCCGGGGCTGCGGGGCCCTTTCCGGCGGTGTTATGGGTCGTCTTTGTCTTGGCTGCCGTGGACTGCGCGCGGCCGCCGATGGATTTGGTCCTCGCGCCGGCATTGCGCAGCTGCTTGGCCTTTTGTTCCGCGGGCGTCTCCTTTTCCTCCTTTTTCCCACCATCCGACAGCTCGCCCGCTCTGCTGACTATCCGGAGCACCAGCAAGATGTCTCTGAGGGAAAGCCTCAAGACCAGTGGCTCGATGTCGACATGGATGTTGTTGACAGAAGGCTGGGAGCTGTCCATGTCCAGCTGGATCGAGAAGTCGTCGATGATCCGCAGGCGAGACGTCTCGAACCTGTCCATGACGCAGAGGAACATGCCAATCTCGGAGACTTGGAAGGTGAGGGCATGCTGTCGCGAGAGGAGCACTTGCCGGATGCCCAAGACGATGGCCTCCGAGTTGGAGCTCAGTGGGTCGGCAATGAGAATGACCTGCGCGTCGACCAGGTTGACCCGGAAAGCGATGCTCATCGCAGTGGGCTCGCCATCCTGCTCCTGCATCTCGGCAGAGCCCGGGTCGCTGCGGCCGCGCGACGTCTGGGACCCCGATACTCTGCGGTTGGTGAATGAAACCTGCATCGAGTCGTTGTCGGAGTCTTCGGGCGACTCGTCGGTGCTCTCGTCGTCCATGGGGCTCGCCTCGTCGACGGTCAAGCCCTCGGTCGCGAACTTTGAGATGGCAAAGAGGTAATCCAGCGCGAAGATAACGCGCGGGCTGTCGATCGTTGCCATGGCGATCAGACTGCGCTCCTTGCCGCCCGACATGGTGACGCTCGTCATGAGCTGCTGGGCTTCCTTGTTAGAGGAGGTCATGATGCGTCGGAACTTGTTCGTCTCCCTCGGGCGGCTGTCGTGGATGGTGAAGGAGCGGATGAGCAGCTCTGCCTCCAGCGAGCCGTCGGACAGCATCCGAGTCTTGACCCTGGTGTCGTCGAGCGAGAAGCGCGACAGACTGGACGCCGCCAGGTCGCCGACCGGCTCGTCGTCCTTGGCCATGATGAGCTCGAGGCCGACGGTGTTGACGCGGAACACCAGGTCGAGCTTCGTCCAGGTGTCGCTGGCGGACCTCAGCTCCGGGGACAGGTCCACGAGCCGCTGGTCGTCGTCGGATCCCTCGTCCTGCGATCTGTTCCTCGCACGCTGCAGCGTTTCCTCGCCGACGAGCCGGGCGGCCTCCTCGTCGCCGCCGTCGGCCTCGGTCGCGAACGCGGCGGGGACGGACTTGGAGATCTCCATCAGGAACTTGAGCTGGTGCTGCGTCAGCCTCAGCTTGATGTCCGACAAGGACCCCTGGACCTCCGTGTCTGGCCGTTTCGCGCCATGCTTGTGCTCGGCGTGTGTGATGTTGAAGCCGAGATCGACGTGGTCAATCATCTCCAGCTCTTCCGACTTGTCGTCCTCGTAGTAGAAGTCGGAAGTCAGCCGGATGTTTCGGATTCCAGAGGATATCTTCATCGCAATGTCGGCGTTCTTTGCGTCGTCCAGCGGCGCAAACTTGTTCTGCGCGTATATCTCGCCCAGGTAGGCCGTGACGAGGTCGCGCTTGGGTCGCCCCGGCACCATCAGGCGGGGAAAGACGACGATGGGGGTCTTGACGACGACGTCGAACTTGACTTTGCTGGGACTCTGCTGTATCTGGTTCGCGCGCGAGACGGCGGCCTGTCGGGCGGCGTTGTACAGGGCCTGCATCTTGCCGAACTTGACCAGGAAGTCGATGATTTTGCGGAACGGCTCCTCCAGGAAGTTGACCTTGACGGATCCGGCGCGGAGGTAGATGGAGCTGTCGTAGCCCGGATACGCCTTCTTGTTGCCCGCGTCGAACGTCTCGTAGCGGAAATCGGCGAGGTCGTCGCCCTGGATGGTGACGAGCTTGCGCAAGTTCGAATCCGTCGGCACTCCCAAGTTGACGTCGTCGACGAGGGACAAGTCGCCGAGCTTGGCCGAGATGCGCATCGTCTTCCCGCGCAGGAAGATTCCGGCGTCCGCTTGAGTGAAGGAAAGCGTGGCCAGCCTGATGCCGTCGTTGTTGAGGATCAGGCGTATTCCCTTTAGGTCCACCTTGACCCGGATAGAGCCCGCGTTCGCGTTCTGCTTCGCCAGCGCCACGGCCATATCATCATCCTCCTTGGCCTTGTCGTCGTCGCCCTCTGCCCTGGGAAGCGCTGGGGCACCTTGGCCTTCTTGGTCTTGGTCGTTGTTGCCGCTGGCGAAGGTGACGAGGATAAAGTCCAGGAGCGTCAGCAGGGTCTTCCTGGTGACGACGAGGTTGATGGTAGATACGGATGCGGTGATGTTGGTCTCGACGCCCTCGTACACGGGCATGAATTCCGGGGACTGTCGCTTGACCTTGAGGTACTTGACGTGCACGAGGCTGCGTCCCGCTTGCAGATCGTCGCTGTCGCCAGACGAGATGATGGATTTGAACTCGGCGGGCGGGCTGTCGACGAAGTCGTCGACGGAAACGGCCCCCAGCGACACCTCGGCAGCCATGTCGTAGGTTCTCGTGTAGAAGGCGAGGTCGAAGCGCTCGGCCACCAACTCGACCAGCAAGGCATCGGGCTTCTTCCGGTCCGGGTCGCTCCGGTAAAGCGAGCCCTTGAGGACGTCGACTTTGAAGTTGAACTCGAAGCTCCGCTGCTGTATCTTGAGCTGCTGCCCGTCGACCCCGTCCACGGCGTCCTCGAAGTCGTCCGAGTCCTCGTCCATGTCGTCGAGCACTACGGCGCTGTGCGGCTGCAGGAAGGGGAAGGCGGACGACTGCCGGCGCTCCCGCTGCGACTTCCGGCGGGACCTGTTGGAGGCGCCGCTGGACAGCCTCGGGCGCGAGCGCTTCCTGGAGGGCTCCTGGGCGGCGGGCGGGGGCGGAGCATCGGGTGGCTCTTCTTGTCCAATCTTTGGGATGGCCACGTCGATAATCTTCATCAGGTTCTTGTATTTCGAGTCCGACACGGTGGCGTGCAACATGGGCAGGTGGCCCGACACCCGGAAGCGAGTCAGGTTGGGCGCCTTGGGCAGGATGGACGTCTCGACGACGAAGTCGACGTTGATCTGCTCCACGACGTGCAGATGGGAGCCGTCGGTCTTGTGGGTGAGCTGCGCCTTGGTCTCCTGGATGGAGGGCCCGATGAGGACCTGCGTCGACGTGAGCTTGACGATGAACTTGTCGTACATGGCCGACTCGAGCCGCTTGAAGTCCTCCTCGCTGTAGGACTGGCGCTGCTTCGACTGTATCTCCCTCATCGTGTCCTGGTCGACCAGCTGGCTGTTGACGTGGATGTGGCCGGCATCGATGATGACGCACGTCGACTCCCGGGCGGTGATGCTGACGGGAACGATGATGAGCGGCGCCTGCAGGTCCAGCTCGGCGTTGACGGTCTTGTGCTCCTCGAGCGCGAACTCGAGCCCGGCGCGGGTCTGCTCCCGGATGCCTTCGACGGTGGCGCCGGCGCTCTCCATGAGGGCTGTTATGGACTCCATGTGTCGCTCGGGCGGCCGGAAGAAGTCGACGATGCCGACGACGAAGTTTGGGTTCCAGACGATCTCGAGCGGCTTCAGCTTGCCGACGACGGCGATGTCGCCCTCGCGTTGGATGGGGTTCTGCTCCACCTCGAACTGGAAGAAGGGCTCGTCGCTGCTGCTCTCCAGCTCGAGCAGGGAGAGCCGCTTGCGCTTCCCGGACCCGGGAGCGTCTTTGACGCGCACAATCTCCGGGTACAGGCTGTCGGGCGTGGTGCCGTCGTTGACACGCAGCCCGCCGAGGCTCACGTTGGCGAGCAGCGAGTCCTTGCGCTGCAGCGCCTTGGCGCGGAAGACGTCGAAGTGCAGGCTCAGGAGGTCCCGGGGCTTCCCGTTGGGGCTCTGCTTCAGCGTGAAGCTGCCGGTGCTCAGGGAGGCCTCGAGGCACAGCTTGACGGCCTCGCGGGGCACGTCGACGGCCTCGGCCAGGGCGGCCTTCTCGTCCCAGTCGATCATGTCGTACAGCTCCTTTCGCTGCTCCTCGGTCATCTGCGTGTTCTCCTCGTTCTTCTCGATCTTGCCCTGGGGCTTGGAGCCCCACATCCAGGCCAGCCAGCCCTGCTGCTCGGGCTGCTCCGTCTGCCGCTTCAGGGCCTCGGCGTTCTCCTTCTTCAGCTGGTTGCGGGCGAGCGAGCGCCAGAAGCGCAAGTCCTCATAGTCCAACTTCCACTCGAGCCTGGCGAGGTGCTCGTTGTCGTCGGTCGACAGCTGCTGCTGCTGGCGCTTCTTCTTGAAGAGGTCGATGTACCGGATGCGATCGTCGCGCCGCTCCCTGAAAAAGTCCCAGGACCACTTCCGGTTCCTCTCGTGGATCTTACCCAGCACGGCGTTGCCGGCGAACCTGAACCAGGCCCGGGGGTCCTGGTCGGGCCGGACGCCCTTGGGCTTGAGCGCCCTGTACTCCTGGTGGCGGATGAAGTAGTGGAAGAGGTCGACCATCATGAGGGCGTCGCGGTACTGGTCGTCGTCGAGGACGAGGCCGATCTCCTCGAACAGCAGGTTGGCCTTGAAGCGGGGCGCGACGATGTCGCCGGACTTGTTGAGCTCGATCTTGGCCTGGCCGCTGACGGGCCGGAGGATGAACTGGTGGTCGGCGGTGGCGAGGCCGGCCTGACCGATGAGGCCGCGGAAGCTGGCGACCATGTCGTCGTGGGACATGGCCTGCTCGGGGGGCGGGGCGGCCTCGCGGCCGCTGCCGAAGAGGTCGGAGTCGGTGTTCCAGTAGACGGCGAGGGCGCCGAGGGTGGCGAGCTTGTGGGTGACGGAGGTGGAGTGCTGGATGAAGGTGGGCCGCCACTGGCCGTCGGTGCTGACGGCGGAGAACTCCTCGAGCGTCAGGCCGAGGGCGAAGGGGTGGCCGGGGGCGGAGATGGAGTCCTCGTAGCGGACGTGGATGTTCTTGACGGTGACCTGCAGGTTGTCGACAATCTTGGTGACGAGGCTCTGGGTGAAGCTCTGGTTTTTCTGCTGCTCCTCCTGGCTCATGCCCTCCCGGTTGCGCTCCTTGAGCAGCTCGGCGCTGTCAAGCTTCTCCATCTTGAGGCGCTGGCGGCGCTCCTCCTCCTCGTCCTCGTCGTATTCGGCCTCCTCCTTGGGGCTGGCGAGGAGGAAGACATCCTCGATCAGGACGCGGACGGGGGCGCCGCGCAGGTTGGACCAGGGGATGACGAGGGTGAGCTCGCCGAGATGGCCCTCGACGACGTTGATGGGCAGCTTGAGCTGGTCGAGGGCCTCGCGGCGGAGCTCGAGGTTGCGGAGCTTGACGTCGCCGGACCAGATGCCGACCTTGAGCTGGGTTGGGTCGAAGTTCTGGACGTACATGCCCAGGAAGCGGTTGAGCAGGCCGGCGACGAGGCCCTCCAGCATGGCGGAGGCGGTGGCGCCGTGACCCGGGCCGGGCGAGACGGGCTTCGAGGGCTCGGATCGGGGCCTAGAGGGGCGGCATCGGACCGCGCGTCACGGCCGGGCAAGACGAGGCAAAGGCGCGGCGCGGCGGCCGCCTGCGCTCGGAGGCGAGCGTCCGATGGCCCGGCTGCGATGTCGCCGTCGTCGTCGAGCGCCCTTTTTTTTTTTTTGCCGGCAGTGCGAGAGAGGACAGGGGCCGCTGTAGGAGGCGAGAGTCGGTGAGCGAGAGAGAGACAGAGGGAGAATGAGGCGCGAGTCGTGGCCGGCGCGAGCTGGGCGGCGAGGCGGATGAATGAATGAGCGGTGATGTCGGCAGAAAGCGGCAGAGGCGGAGGAAGTGGAGGGAAACGAAGTCAGCAGGCGAAACCCAACGGCTTCCTGTGCCTGACTGCTGGATGCTGGACGTACGTACAGAAGGGAGGGCTGGATTGATCTGCTCGTCTCTACGCGGTGCGCGCTGCCGTCCGTGGTAGCGTGGGCGGTATCTTTTGGCAGCCGCGGTCATACAACAGGTACGGCGGACTGTACCTCGTCCTGTACGCGGCATCATCACCTCAGGCACCCGCCGCAGAAGCAGGATTGTACAGGGGGGGGTGGTGGGTGTGTGACGTAGTGGGCAGGGCAGGGCCAGTCGCTGCCAAGGACAAGACAAGAACGAACACCATCCTCTGACTTGCCTGTGTCTGTTATTCACTCGGCAGCACACGTAGGAAAAGCCTCCTGATGAATTAGTAAAAGAGAGTCATTTCCCTATATGTAAATACATACACATACACATATATATGTATATATAATCGCGGGGGAGAAAAAGGGGAGGGAGGCGGCGAGAACCCAATCGCACTCGCACTCGCCCTGCAGACGGCAGGCCGCAACCTCGGCCTGCCTGCCTGCTCGTTTTCCACCCCGCTGTAGTCTCTCTCAGGGCTACTGGCTCTACTTTATACTTGGCCCAGCTGCTCGCTCGACAAACCAAATGTTCCCACTCTCCCGTCTCGGCCTCACGGCCATTTTCTCTTGCAAAATCGACCGCAGCCGTGATCAAAGTGCTTAATTCCATTAGCATGCCTACATCAGACTACCTACCTGGGTACATGGTATTGAGTGCGCCATGAATGGGCATGCGAGTACATACATCCATACATGGGTACCTCCGCACAGGCGGCTCGCCTCCTGCCGCCCATGTCCCTTTCTGGTCTCGCCCGGCGATCGGCTACGATTACGTCACTGCCCAGCCTGTCCTCCTCCTCCTGTCCTCCTCCTCCTCCGCCAACCGCCACGTCCTGTGCCTCGCCCGCCAGACGTCCGATTCACCCGATCGCCTCGATGCACGGCAGCCGGTCACCTCTGCCTGGCCCTGGGGCGGTTCCCCTGCGCCAATGGCTCTCTGCTCGTGGCCACGCTGCGTGTCCCGCGACGCCTCCCCCCCATCCGAACGGACCGCGAGCTACGCATGCTAGCACAGGCCCCAAAAAATCTCGACCAGACGGACGGTCTGCTGGAGAATCAATCGTGTCTTAGTTGGCGGCCGAGTAGGCGAGGGGCCAGCCGGCAGGCCGCCAGCCTTTCCCCACGCCCCGGAAAGCCGGCTGCTGCTCGTCACAGGCCATGATGCCATAGCCTGCAGGCCATCCCGCGCCCTGATCCTTACTTTTACCTGCTCGCTCTCCCCTCCCCTGCGACGGCTTCATACTTGCCCATCTGTCTACCCAACCCCCCCCTCGCCTGACGTCCGCCTGATCTCTTGTCCGGCCTCGAGTTGTGAAGCTCGTCCCCGTCCTCGTCGTCCTCTCCTCCAGCAGCAAGCACACGGTTGATGCTCGCGTGTCGGTGATCCGAGAACCGTCATGTTCCGAGCGGCCCGTCCTCTGCTTCGCCTCACGGCGCGAACGTCGGCCAACCCGCTCCCCCTGCGCACATGCTCTCCGGTCCTGCGCCGGCCCGGCGCCCCGTGGCGGCCCGTGTTGGCGACGCCCTCGCTCGCGGCCCGCTCCTCGGCGACGGCCCCGCCGCCCAAGCAGCCGATTGACCACGAGCACGAGAAGCAAGTGGCGCAGCAGTCCATCGAGGCCCGCCCCGGCGAGGTCTCGTCGCAAAGCTCGGTGCGCCATGTCATGGAGGGCTCCTCCTCGTCCGCCCGAGACGACCCGAGCCTCAGTCGCGGAGTGAAGCACGACATTGTAGGTCTTCCCTCTCCCTGCCGCTGGCGAGAGCAAAGCAGCGCACAGGACTGATGGAGAGGGAACACACACGAAAAAAAAAAACAGGAGGTCTTCCGAGACACGTTCCGCCTGTCCGCCGTCCCGCGCGAATCCCACATCCTCGGCCTCGCCGGCACGCTGCCCTACCTGGCCACGTCCCTGTCGACCATCTTCCTGGCCTGGGACCTGACCAAGCAGCTGCCGACGGGCAACGCGCTGTACGACGCCGTCTTCATCGACCATCAGACGGCCCGACACCTCCTCGGCGTCATCGAGCCGCTGCAGCTCGGCTACGGCGCCGTCATCATCTCCTTCCTCGGCGCGATACACTGGGTACGGCCCGCGACCCCGAATCGCTGTGGCTGCACCGGCTGACACGCACCCCTCGCCGGCGCAGGGACTCGAGTACGCGGAGAAGAAGCCGTCGCCGAAGCGGACGCGCTTCCGCTACGGCGTCGGCCTGGCCGCCTCGGCCGTCGCCTGGCCCACGCTGTACATGCCGCTCGAATACGCGCTGACGACGCAGTTCATGGCCTTTGTCGCCCTCTACTTCGTCGACTCGCGCTGCGCCTCGCGCGGCCTGGCCCCGCCCTGGTACGGCACCTACCGCTTCCTGCTGACCGCCATGGTCGGCTTCGCCATCCTCCTCTCGCTCGTCGCCCGCGCCAAGATCAGCACCCACGGCCGCCTCAGCTCCCAGGGCCTGAGCTCCAGCATGGCCAACCCGGGCATCGCCGACAACGAGACCGACTGGGCCAAGCTCGAGGCCGAGGATATGGCCCAGGCCAGGAGGGAGAAGGCCGAGGCCGAGAAGAAGAAGAAGGAGGAGGAGAGGAAGAAGAAGTCCGGCGACGGCAAGAAGGCCGACGGAGACAAGAAATAGAACAGCGGTCCACAGGGTAGCCAATAGTAGAGAAGAGCGATCAAGACAAGGCCAACCCGTCCAGAGACTCGTTGTGCCCGAGTGAGTCGTGAGATTCACGTCAAGAGGAGAGTGGCCGCCAAAATCACGCTAGACTCCGGGCATGCTCGCCGGTCAGGCCGTCAGGATGATATTGAAAACGTCGTGTCCACGCAGACTGCCCCGGCCTGCCTCCGCTCTCCCCGTCGCTCTCCCCGTCTAGTCCATCATGAAGATACATCAGAAATGAGCAGCCGCAGCGCAACACACACCGAGGGCCCGCCCGGCCGTCCACGCACAAATTTCCTCCGTCCCGACTTTTTCACTCGTCCATGAAGCGCGCGGAAGAAATGGGGGGTATGTCTCCCAACGCCCTAGAAAATGCACCGATATCCTCCACAGCCGAGCTGGTGCCAGTCCCACGCGCCCGGCTCTGTTCCCACGTACCATTCTTCGCGGCAGCCGAGGTGGAACATGGTACTCGAAAATCATCCTACGTCTGGCGGCCCGCGGCCTTCATGGCCGAGCGAACCCCTGTTTGGCCTTCGCGCCGTCAGCAGGGTCCGGAGGGAGGGGGGTGGGGGGCGCCTGTGACCGGCGCGTACCTTCATCTGCTCAATCCGAGCCTTCAGTTGGCTCGTCACCTCGGCAGCCCTCTTCCAGCTCTCCGCTCCGCTGCCGGACGAGGGTTGCGGCAGAGATGAGACCGGCCGTTCCCTCGCCATGCCGATGCCCGAGTCGACACCGTCGTCATGTGCATAGGCCGCGCCTCGATAGCCTCTGGCCGGAGAGCCACGTCCGGAGGAGGCGACGCTGCCGGAATATCGCACCTCTGGGCTCAGCTTGCTCCGCGGATACATCATTTCTCCGTTCTCCTTCTCCTCCGACAACGTGCTCGCGAAGCTGACGCGGTTGCGGTTGGCCGATGCGGTCCCGTTGCTGTCGCGGTAGATGCCCGCGTCGTCGTGCGTGGGGGACATGACGACTGGCCAAAGCGTTTAGTACCACGTACCATCGTCGATCGCTTCGCCCCAACGTTGAGGGCCGGAGAACTTACCTGGGCTTGCCACTCCGAGCCCTTCGGCACGGCTGAGCGCTCTCTTCAAGCGCTCCAGCTCTCGCCTTAGCCTCTCGTTGACCTGCTCCGTCGCCTCCGCATCGCTGCGGGCCCGGACGAGCTGCGTCTCCTTGGCCTTGACGCTCAAGACGTCGCGTGTGTGGTCTTCGATCAAGCCGGCGTTCTGGTTCTTCAGCTCTTGGATCTCCGACATGAACTTGCTTCGCTCCTGGCGCATATCGTCCACCTGACGGGTCAACCGCTCGTTGGCAGCCCGAAGCTCGTCCAGCTCGGCCCGCTCGACGGCGGTCAGGCCGCTCGACGGGGACGGCGACTCGGCCCGAGGCTGGAGAGGCGCCGCGGCCGGTTTCGCCAGGGACCGGCCCGTGAGGCCCCTGGGCAGTCCGGCGCGCGGCTGCGGGGGAGGCGCCCCAAGTTCGTCATCCGCGGGCATCACGGGAGGTCCGCCGGCGGCCCGGCGAGGAGAGGCCGCTCCGGGGACGCCGATTGTTCTCTTCTGCGGAGCCTTGAGGCCGGCAAGCCCCGACGTCTTGGGCATGCCCAGTTTGCTCGCCGCGGCGACCGGCCGGGACGTCGGTTGCGGGGCCAACGGGCTCGACTCGACAGCAGCAGCCGCCGGAGCAACCTTTTTGGCGACCGGCTTCTTCGCGCCGCCCACGACCTTCTTGGCGGCAGGCGGTGGAGCCCTGGCCGCCGGAGCGGGTTTGGGCTTCTCCTTGGCCTTGACCTCGGCCGTCTCGAAGTATTCCTTGACCTTGGTCTTTCGGATATCGTCCAGGCCCTCCAGGTGCGGCGTCATGGCCCGCTCGCCAATGATCTTCATGACGGTTCCGAGGATCTCGGCGCCGCCATCTCGCAGGGCCGGGCTCGACTCCGAGAGCAGCTTCTTGCCCGCCTCGCAGATGGATGCGATTTCGGGCTTGCTGGGAACGTCGCGCGTCGTCCGCAGGCAACGAATGAGAAACTTCATAGTGCCCTCCTTGACCTGTGGGTTCTTGTTGCTGAGATAGGCGAGGATGTCTTCGAGACATTCACTGAGGTTTGTAGACGTGAAGACGGCATCCAGGGCGGCGCCGAGGGCATCGGCGACAGAGGCCTTCTTCTCCTTTAACCGGTCCATGATGGGTTGCATGACGACGGCCCGGTACTTGGCGAACGCCTGCCGCAGACCCTTGGCCAGCAGCTCGATGCACTGGGCGGCCTGGGTCACGACGGCGACGTTGGCGTCCTTCATACACTTGGCCAAGCCCCTGTTGACCTCGTTGAAGTCGCCGTCTTTGATGCGGGGCACGTTGAGGGCCTGAGCGAGCGCGTCGACCGCTTCTTTGCGGTCCTTCCACTTGGACGAGGCCAGCATGTCGCTGAAGTTGGGGGGGATCTTCTTGGTGATGTCGACCGGTTCGGCGAGAGAGAATGCGTCGACCTCTGCGGCGTCTTCGGGCTCGTCTTCGGCCACGTCACCTTCTTCCCCGACCGCGGGTGCCGCCTCGGCGGCCGCCTGCTGAGAACGCAGCAGCCTCTCCTGCTTGGGCGGGGGCTCGGCTTTGATCTTGTCGAACTGGGCCTCGAGGTCCGTCTGCTGCGTAGGCTTCAGCTCGCCCCAGAACATGGGCTTCATGGCCTCGCGCAGCCATCGGTACAGCTCGACGGTGAGGTTGGTGGCCTCGGCACGGACGTTCTTGTCGGCGGCGCCAAAGACCTTGGGCAGCACTTTGAGGGCGGGCTTGGGATCGACCACTTTGCAGCCGAAGTTGTGGAAGATGGCCGTCAACGCAGTCAGAGTGGCGGCCACGTTCTTCGGCACCTTGTTGGAGACGCCGGGCATGACGTCCTCGATGACGGGGCCGGAGACATCAAGCTCAATGTATAGCAGCAGAGCCTCGACGGCGTTTTGCTTGATGGCAGCTCTCGCAGACGACAGACACTTCTCGACCATGGGGGTGATGGTCAGGGCACGGGTGCGCAGGGCGCAGTCTCGTCCGCCGAACTTGAGAAAGGCGCAGAGGGCGATGACGGCCTCTTGCTGGGCAGCGACATTGGAGTCGGTCACGGCAGACTTCCAAAGGTTGGGATCGTTGAGGAAGGGGCGAAAGCACGGGTCGGACTCGTCGGGAGAGGCAGCAAACTGCTTGGCGGCCGCTTCGTAGGCTTCTTTTCTGACTTTCCAAAGCTGGAGGCAGAGAGTTAGCACGGCTCGTCCCTTATGGAGGCAGAATGGGGGCGGGCGATGTACTTTGTGTGTGAAGCGGTCGGACAACGGCAGAGAGCCGAAGTCTTCCTCGGCGTCGGCCATGGTGGCGAGGGAGGCGTCGGAGTCGTTATTCGTCGAGGTCGAGGCCTCGCGGCAAAAGCTTCGGCGCCCCTTGGGAGTTCTCACAAGCCTGCCTACGCGGTCCATCAGCCTGTGCACAGATCGGACGCGCTCGGGGTCGTCCATGTCGCATGGCGTGGCGGGACGGAGCGCGTCCAAGGAAGGGTTCAAGCCGTCGACGAGACGCGGCCTATCGAGGCTGCCATGGAGGATTGGCGCGCCAGGGAGAAGAGGCTGTACATACCTAAGCGAGCGAAGCTGCGTGAAAAGGGGTCGGCGTCGAGCTAGGCCAGATCAGCCGGGCGTCGCTGCACGCTGGCGAAGTGGCAGGTTGAGCAAGAGGGCCGGAGGAGGCCTGGATGGATTCTCGATCGCAGACTCGGGCTCCTTCCGTGCGGCTGGATGCGATGCTGGAGCGGACAAGCGGCGGGATCGAGCAGTCGGCGGCGGCGGCTCTGCGATGACGGGCGAAGGCGCTGGCAGGACGAGGCAGGGAAGATCAACACTGAGGCGCGAGCGTGATGCGTTTAGGCCGCAGGTACAAGAAAGATTGCGGCGCAGCCCGTGGTGGCAGTTGTGGCAGCAGCAGCCTTCATGCAGCCCAGGTACCTGAAAGGATGGAGGCGTTCGGCAGAGCCACAGGCAGGTAGGTACCCTTAGTAAAGCTGGAGTACCACCTCTAGGAGGTAGGTATAGGTACAGCAGCCTGGCAGGTAGCGCGATCTGGCCAGTCAGGTCAGAGCAGGGCAGCGGCAACGAAATGAGCAAGGCGACTCACCTCTACAGCTCTGAACGGGAGCCCGCGGCAAGGTAGGCAACACGGAGGTTTTGCGAGGGTCTTGCTGGGCGGGAAGATGGAGACGAGCGAGAGGAAAAGAAGGGGGTGGGCGGTCGACGTCAGATATGAAGGGCGGTGGGAAAGCCGAGCACAACACGGATGGTCGCATAAAGGCCAGCCAGCGCAGGCCTCCACTTTCAACATCAGCCTGGTTTGGGCCGTTTGGCACCTCTCCTACGTCAGCTAGGCTCGCTTCTTTCTCGTCGAGGCCCGACGGCTTCTCAGCTTCACGATGGCCCATGGGCCAGTACCAGACTCATCCATCTCCGCTTGGTCAGGTGGGTACTTTGCTGCTGAGGCGCGGTACTTGAGAGCAGATAGGTACTCAGAAAAAGAGGTTCGACTATTTACTCGTCCTTGCGTAAATTTGCGGACGAGGTCTCGACTCTTCTACCACTGGCCTGTACCGCTGTTCGCCCCCAGAAGTATGTACTCCCCCGTCCCGACCTCTGGAAGGCGGAGGCAAAGGCACGTACCAAGCGATGCCCAGCCAACGGAAACAGAACTCCCCTCTTGCAGCTACCTTAGTTGCCAGTCTTTGTATTCTCGCTGCAGCCAGTCCATGCTGCCAAGCTATCTGACATTCGAACACTTTAGTCAGGGGTGCTCGCCCGAGGCCGGCGGGGGAGACTCAATGTTTACTGCTGTCAGCCCAAATGCACCGTCCCATTGCCGGAGAAACGACCAGACCCTAGCGCATCTAGCGCCATCAAGGCCCGGAATACCCGGCTGCAGCACCACACCTCGGGACGGACAGGAGGCGAATGGCCTTCGCGTTCATGTCCAAGTAGAAACTGGACTGCATACGGACCAACAAGGGCGCTGTGTTTCACGACAAGGAGTCATGTAGGGAGCCGCGCCTCTTGTCCACGTCGGACGCACTAACGTAAAGAGGCTCTGCGGATTGACTGTTCCAGTCCCCACGTCGCGGCATGCCGAATCATGCAAATGACGTGGCTGCACTTGGGCGTTGCCATCTTTGGACGTCTGCCTCCATGCCTCTGAACGAAACTGCCTACCCGCTCCTCTCTCGCTCTCTTGGTCCGAGCTGATTGGGAATATCCAGTCGCCCAGATCTTGGTGCGTAGCTCGCTAGCCGGCCGTCACCGCACCAAGGTCCCCTCACTGGCTGTTGCGAGGCTGAGCTGTCCGTCCAACGTTAGGGTTCTGCCACGAAAAACATGACCCTCCTAGCATCGCATTTATTTCTCGACCACGACAAACTCAAAGAAACTCATCTGTAAGATTTCTCTTTTCTCCACCGAAGTGTCCACCGACGTGGCTTTCTCTCTCTTCGATTTCGACGAACACTGGACGGGATTTGGCAGCTCCGTGTAGATACTTTGCAGAGGACTGCGAACTCGCGACTAAGGCTTACCTAGCTTAGGTGAGTTCTAGACTGCGGTCACGTGCAGATATGATAGAGCAAACCAGGCCGCGGTGATGTGACCGCGCCGCGCAGCCGCCCGACCCTGCCACAATACACAAGAGCCATCGTCGGCACAAGCTCCCGATGATGAGGGCCATTTTCTCGCCCGCCTAGCTGTTCCCGTACCGCTGCGCCCATTTTTTCATCATGGAAAACTCCGCGCAGCCATCGTTCGACCCGTCGCGTCTCACGAAAGCCTCTGCAGCAGATTACTCGTCCTCGGCATCCGACGATGACGACGAATACCTCATGCCCGGCGTCAACGTCGACGACGATGATTTCGGCGACCATAACCCCCGAAAGCGACGTCGCATCGGAGGCAAAAGCAAGGAAAAGGCGGCCCTGGGCATCTTCGGCTCCGACAGCGACGATGACCGTCCTGGCCAAAGATGGAAGAGCAAGACTCTGAGGCGCAAAGGGGTGGATTTCGTGTCGACGGCCGTACAAGAAGGCCAAGGCCAAGACCAGGGCGAAGGCGAAGGCGAAGATACCAGTGACGGAAAGGCCGGTCTTGGCAACGGAGCGGCTTCTTCGGATGACGATGAAGATGATGACGATGCCGGCCTGGGCCTGGGCTTTGGCAACCGATCGAAGGCACCAGCTTGGGCCGGCACGGCGGATGGGATGCAGCATCAAGGCGCGCCTACTCTCAAGTCACCTGTCGCCGCAGTCGAGACAACGTTTGATGGAAAAAGTGTCCTCGGCCGCGGCTTTGTGCCTTCATCGGCCACGGAGCCAGTGTTGAAAGAGCCAGAGGCCGACAGTACGCCGCCTGCCCGCAACAAGCCTCAGGTCAGCGCGTTCGGCCCCAAGGGCAAGGTCAACGCCAAGTCGTTTGGTGCCCGGATGATGGCAAAGATGGGCTACGTCAACGGCATGGGCCTCGGCAAGGAAGGCCAGGGCCGAAATGTCATCATCGAAGCCAACCTGCGGCCCCAAGGAATCGGTTTGGGTGCGGTCAAGGAAAAGACGGAGCGGGAACGACAGGAAGAAAAGAGACAGGCGCGGTTGCGTGGCGATGACGTCGTGGATTCCGACGAGGAGGAGAAACGGCGGCGGAAAGCCAAGAAGAAGTCGTTGGGCATCGCCAACGGCAGCGCCAGCAGCACGCCGCGGAGGCAGAAGACGAAATACATGACGGCAGAAGAGGTCCGGGCCGCGGCACCGGGACTGCACATCCCGGACGCCTTCACGCCCATCTTGGACATGACGGGCCCGGGTAGCAAGCTTCTCACCTCGACAAGTGGCGTGATGACGCCCAACTCTGGCGTTTTCGAGTCGAGCGAGGTCGTCGAAGCCAGGAAGTTGGTGAGACGGGCCCACGCAGACCTGTTGGCCTTCACGGAGGAGTGGAAGAGTCTGGAGGAGCGAAAGTCGTGGCTCAACCTGGAGCTGCGAGAGAGGGAGCAGGAGGTGGAGGACGTCCGGTCCGACTTTGAGCGGCTGCAAGCATTCTCGACGCTGGTCACAGAGCAGCTGATGCAGGCCTCGGAATGGGACCAGGTCATTGCCTGCCTCGTCAAGGCGGCCGAGCTCGGCTCCATCAATCCGGAGACGGCCGACGTCGCCGTCGCAGCCATCCACCCATTTTTGAAGGCGGGCGACTGGGACCCGCTGGAAGAACCCGGCCGGTTTGCTTCCGATCTGAAGCGGCTGCGCGGTCTGTTTGCCACGCCGGGCCCGGGCAGCAGCAACGGCGACCAGGAGCTCGAGGGGGGCGTCTTCCTGCCCGAGTATCATCGGCGGATCCCCGCCGACGGGCTCGCCGTCTACGCCGAGGGCATCTGGGACCAGATCGTCAACAACAAGGATCTCGACCTGCCCACCCAGCAGGAGCTCCTGGCCCAGTTCCGATGCGACGAGATCTCGCGCGAGGTCCTCGTCGCCTTCGACCTCGTCGTCGCGCCCCTCGAGGAGCAGCAGACCGAGGCGACGAAGCTGGGCAGGGCCCTGGTCCTCGTCGACCTCGGCCTCACCGGCAGCCGCGCGCGCGAGGCCTGCGCCGGCGCCTTCGAGGCCCAGGCCAGCCGCTACCACAAGCCGACCTACGCGCGCAAGAAGCTGGAGCTCGAGGCCAAGGTCGACGCCAGGCTCAAGGCCCTCTACCACGGGCAGCTGTCCGCCGCCCACAAGGCCGGCGTCGCCGCCTTCAGCGAGGCCGTCGCCAACAAGGTAAAGGCCGGCCAGAAGGCAGGCGGCGCCTACGAGTTCGCCGAGATCGTGGCCGCCGAGAAGAAGAAGACGCTCGACGTGTTCGAGGCCGAGGCCGAGGCCCTGGCCATCCACGGCGTCGCCTGGACCGACTTCAAGCCGCAGTACCAGCTGTTCGAGGCCGAGCTGGACGAGGTCAGCGCGAGGCTGCGCAAGGAGGAGATGCGACGGCTCGCGACGCGCGTCGAGCGCTGGGTCAAGTCGCGACTCGGCGACTCCGTCGGCCTCGAGTTCAACAAGCTGGGCTCCGGCCGGGGCGGCTCCGGCGCTCCCGAGACGGGCGACAAGCCGCCGGCGGAGAAGGACCTCTGGGACAGGATCTGGGCCGTCTTCACCGGCGTCGTCGCCGAGGCCGAGGGCCGGTTCGCCGAGCGCGCGAAGAGCTTCGACGCCAGCGACGACGAGACCGAGGTCGGCATGTGGCGTCTGCGCCGCAAGAGCTGGGTCGGCCTCCGCGAGAAGATTGACGAGGAGGTCATGGAGGGCAACATCCTCCTGAAGCTTCGCGAGAACTTTGAGGATAAGTTCCGATACGACGAGGCGGGCGTGCCGCGGATATGGCTCCCGACCGACGACATTGAGGGCATCTACACCAAGGCCAGGGAGTCGACGCTGACGCTCATCCCGCTGCTCTCGAGATTTCGCCTCTCCGAGACGTACGCGCCGCCCGACCTGCCCGGCTTCGTCGGGCCCCAGCCCCGCGGCGTCGAGGTCGGCGACGAGGAGGACCTGGCCCCCATCGGCGGCGTCGACGAGGAAGAGGGCAAGAGCCTGGAGGAGGAGATGACGGTCCTCGGCGAGGGCAAGCGGCAAGACCTGGTGGTGCGGTTCAAGAAGACGGCCGACGGCGTCTACGTCGAGGCCAAGCGCGGCGCCATCGGCGGCGTCGCGCAAGTTCCGTGGTACTTTTACGCGCTGCTCCTCGCGCTGGGGTGGAACGAATTCTTCATGGGTAAGGATGAGCGCCCCCCCCCTCCCCTGGCCCTCTCGACGCACTGCTGACGCACCATCGCCACCAGTCCTGCGAAATCCCTTCTTGTTCATCCTGCTCATCATGATGATGGGCGGGACGTACGTGGCTTACACGCTCAACCTGCTGGGCCCCATGATGCAGATGGGCAATGCGGCCGTCAACCAGGGGCTCGACATCGCCAAGCACCAGCTCCGCGAGTTCATCGCCAACTCGGAGACGGCGAGACAGGCGCTGGCCGTGCCGGCGTCCAACGGGACGAGCGGAAACGACATTGACATGGATCGACTCGACAGCCGGGGGAAGAGGACGGCCGGGACCCGAGACGAGGAGGATGACGAGATCTGAGAAGCAGTCGAGAGTGGTGGGAATCCCCCTTAACACCCCAAGGCAACAACGACAAGAGTGTACAACCAACCTCATGATTGGGTAGGCCAGCGTGGTTATGTATAAAACCGTGAGGAGAGAGAGGGATGCGGGGGCAAGAGGAGAAGGAGGAAAAACTCAAGGAAGCGTACCGTCGACCGTCGGGACTCTCCAATTTCAATACGTCGCGTCATGGGTTCTGGGGTACCAATACCTATATATTACAAACATTGCCGTGCGCCTTTACCATCCATAGAAGACCGCCCAAGAAGAATAGACCAACCAACGCCCCAGGATGCATCGGGTTTCTAGGGAACCGCGGAGGGCCTAGAATGCATCGAGTTCCGCAGGAGTGCCATACCACGTGCCCAGCTCGTTGGCGGCGGCGCCGTCGTCGGCGTCGGAGGTGAAGAAGTCGGTCAGGCGGCTCGTCTCGCCGTCGTCGTGCAGCGGCCAGTCGACCTTGACGGCGGCCGTGCCCTTGGCCTCGAGCATGTCCTTGGCGGTGCCCCAGCTGAAGCGGCACTCGGGGCCCCAGCCGAAGACGGGGTGCATGTTGCCCCTCATCCAGGCCACGCAGCGCGCGTCCGAGGGGTAGCCGGAGCCCCAGGCCATGGCGGTGTCGGCGGCGAGCGGGGCGCGCGCCCGCCACAGCTGCTCGAGGGCGGCGTCGCGCGTGACCTTTGCGCAGACGGAGGCGGCGCTGACGCAGGGGTACAGGCTGTCGGCCTTCTTGGCGACGGTGACGCGGGCGGCGGGGAAGACGCGCTGCAGGCGGGCCTGGTAGGCGGCGGGCGGGCCGACGGTGTCGACGTAGATGTCGCGGACGTTGACGCCGCGGTCGTAGACGCCCTGGATCAGGGCGACGGTGGCGTCGAGCGCCTGGGCGTTGAGGTTGTAGGCGGCGCCGCCGGGGCGCAGCATGCCGGCGCCGATGTCGGCGGCCGACAGCGCCGCCGTGGCCCAGCCGCACGAGGCGTGCAGGTCCGAGCCGGCGGTGCAGAGCGCGCGCATCAGCCCGGACCGCGCCGCCGGCGTCAGCGCCTTGGAGTCGTCGAACCGGTGCCGCTCGTCGCGCAGCAGCTCGTCCGAGAGCCGCAGCGGAAGGTACAGGACGCCGTAGACCATGGGGCCGAGGACGGGCCCGCGCCCGGCCTCGTCGACGCCCAGCGCGCACGGCGGCGGCGATGACGACGACGACGCATCCGCCCCGTCCGAGGGGGGCGCCAGCAGCGACGGCGGCACCGGCGAGAAGTGCGTCCACGACGCGCCGGAGACGACGGCCGCGGCGTGCACCGACGGCGGGACGAAGGTCGACGGCCCGGGCTCCGACTCTTCGTCGGGAGCCGGTGGGGGCACCACGGCGGGGGCGGCACCGTCCATGTGAGGTGAGGTTCGTGAAAGAGCAGTTGGATCAGGCTGGAACGGAGGAGGCCATCGTCGACAAGCGATGGTCAAAAGCGCGGGGGTGGGGGGGGACGCGAAACGGGTTGAGCCGAACCGGCAGTTGATGGTCGTCGGGTTGGACGCGTCGAGGCGCGAGGAGACGCGTCACGGGAAATGGAGTGCACTCAATTCGAGCTAATTAGTCCTCGAGGCGCCTCGGCAAGAAGCAAAAGGTGCTAAAAGTACCTCCCGACCTCGCCTTTCTGTGCCGCGCGACAAGGGTGCTTGGCTCGTACAGAGACGCAGCATGCATGTACCCAGCGGGCCCTGCTGCCCAGCCTCTCTTTTCATTGCTCTTCTCTCCTTCGTCTCGCCTCTCCTCATCTTCTCCTTTCCCAAGCTGCTGCATCTTTGCTCTGACAAAACAGCCCGAGAGAGAGGAGCCAGGCACCGGGTTCCGTGAAATGCTGACGTGCTCAACGCTTGGGGGCAGCACGTGCGAGGCTCAAACGAGGCTCCAGCAGCGGCCGACCACTCGCTAAATAAGAGGGAGGCTGGGAGAAGCTTGAGGTACAGAGAGGCTCGCTCGCTGGCCCCGCTCCGCCGGAAGCATCCCCCAGAGCAGGACGGAATCCGGAGCACGGTTGTGCCCCCCTCCACCTCCGCAAGAAAGCGCTCGAGAAAAAAAAAGACGGCCGCGCGCGTTAGCCTGAGGCTGGGCGCAACCTGTCAATCCTCAGCACCGTCAGCAACCGAGGCGCGTCCCGTCTCCTCCCCATGGGCACCCGTCGCGGCCAGACGTCCAGCATCGCCGAGAAATAGTCGCCGCCCCGTGCTGCGGCCCTTTTCCGCTTCATCCCCGTTCGCCGCCGCCGCGTGCAGCCGCACCGCCAGACACCCAGCTCTCCCGCCATGGCTCCGCGCGCGAGGCGCGGCGAGGCGTCCGAGCCGCAGGCCTTCCACGAGCTGGGAGTCCGAGGCCGGTAGGGGCCTTTTCTTTCTCTTTCCTGTTTTTTTTTTCTTCGGCGACTCTTCGCTCCGCGTGTCGCGACGACGCGCCTGCATCGAACCCACGATCGTCTGACCCGGCTGCGCAGGAAAACGGGCGTCTACTTGCCCGACGGCGGAGAGCGCGACGAGCACGGCATGCAACCCCTCGACGCCATCTTCTCCTCGCCCTCCAAGACCACCGAGCCGATAGACGCCGCCGCCGACGAGACCGGCAGCGAGGACATGGAAATATTATCGAGTGAGGGCCGCCCCCTCCTACCGACGGCCAGGTCCCCCCCGGCGGCTGACACCCGGCGACCTTCAGGTGGCGGGCCCGGCCCCCGGACCGTGCTCCAGAACCAGCGCAACGTCCAGTATCCCATCCCGCGAAGTCGATCGCCGCTTAAGACGAACCTCGGCTCCCCCGCGCGTAAGAACCCGTACGTGGAGCGACCCTCGTCCACAGCGCGCCGCGACGACCGCGACGACCCAAGCGTCACCCGGAAGCTGGACTTCAACGCCCGCGGCGGCGACAGGTCCAGGGCGCACGGCCGTGTCAACGGCGTCAACGGCGCGTCCGAGGACGACGACGACGACGACGACTCCATCGTCGGCGTCCACCTCGACCCGGACGTCACGGACATGGCGGAGGAGTCGCTGCAGCTCAGCAGCGCCTTGGACGGCGCCGACGACACCCACCGCGACGAACCGGCGGCGCGCGGCGCCGCCCGAGCGACGGCCAGGAGCGTTGCCGAGAAGGAGCGCCTAGAAGAGGAGGCGCCTGCTCCGCGGCGCCGGGGACGGCCGAGACGCGATGATCGCCCGAAGGACGATGCCAGGTCGTCGTCGAGCCTCACGACGACCAAGAAGAGGCGCTCGGCCCGGCGTTCGTCCGGCGGCGCCGACGAGACGGAGCCAGCTCCGTCACGACGAGAAGAGGCCGAGGCCGATGACGAACCTCGGCAGGCCAAGCGACAACGCACCAAGGCGCCCGTGGCCCCCAAAGTCGCGCCCCACGCCAAGGCGCCGCCGACACCGGTGGTGGAATCGGAACCCGAGCCCGATCCTGAGTCGGAGCCTGAAGATGACGAGCCCGAAGAGGAAGCTGAACCAGAACCAGAACGGACGCCGAAGCCTTCGCGTCCCGCGGCGAAGACGGTCGAGGCGCCGCGCGTGGCCAAGCCAGACGACAGGCCCGAGCCCAAGGGCAAGCGGGGCCGGAAACCCAAGCAGAGGGCGGCCGACGGCGACGGGGGAGCGGGCGAGGCGTCCTTCATGGCCCTGCAGCGGGGCCCGCCGATGCCGAGGTCGCGCGGCCTGGTGTCGGTGCGGCGCGACGCCGACGCCGTGACGCAGACGAGGTCGGGCAGGCACTCGTACAGGCCGATCGAGTACTGGCGAGGCGAGCAGGTGATACGGGAGGACGAGGAGCGGAGCGACATGTTCCACCGCGGCGACTTCGTGCTCCCCACCATCAAGGAGGTGGTGCGCGTGCCGCCAGAGGCCCCACCGTCGAAGCGCGCGCCACGGGCCAAGGCGGCCGGCGGCAAGGGCAAGGGCAAGGGCAAGGGCCGGGGCCGGGCGCGCGACTGGCAGATGGAGGAGGAGGAGGACGAGCTCGAGGACTGGGAGGTGAGCCCGGGCACGGTGGAGGGCGAGGTGGTGGTGTGGGAGCCGGAGCACGAGGAGCAGCCGCCGGCCGACGACGAGCCGGTGCAGGTGACGGACGAGCGCATCGCCATCGCGGCCGACGCGATCCAGACGTCGGACATCAAGGACGCCAGCTTCCGCTTCGCCAAGACGCTGACGACGCCGTTCATGGGCGCCGGCGTCGTCGACCTGCCGCCCGGGTCGGAGAAGCGGCCCAAGAACTCGCGGCGGATGCACATGGTCTTCTTCGTGCACTACGGCAAGGTGCTCGTCACCATCAACGACGCGCAGTTCCGCATCTCGGCCGGCGGGACCTGGTTCGTCCCCAGGGGTGAGTCGTCTCTTCTCTCCCTCTCCCTCTCCCCCCCTCTTCTGACGCGCCGGGCGCGTGCAGGAAACTACTACAGCATCACCAACGACTACAACCTGCCGGCCCGCATCTTCTTCGCCCAGGGCTGCGAGGTCCAGGTCGCCCGGCCCGACGACTCGCAGATGACATTCTCGCAGCTGTAGGCCGCTGCGGCCCGCCTCTCCATCCACCTTGTCCTTCCTACGACGGCGCCGAGCCCGTCCCCGGCAAGCACAGGGCACCGGTCGCTGTCTTCCACATACTTGTTTCTTCTCCCTTTCTTTCCTTGGCGGAACTCCCGGAACGGCGCCGACGAGCAAACTTGTACATAGCGCCCCCCTTTGGTCTCCGCGGTTGTGTTTCCCTTCTCCCGCCGCACCACAGCGTCCTCGCACGTCAGCAACCACGAAAACGGAACCCTCCAAAAAAATGTAACGAAAATGAAGGGGGCGCGCGGAAGGGCTGTGGTCGTCCGTCGGATGTTTTGCTAGGGGCTCGGATGTGCCACGGCGGAAAAGAAGTTGCTCTCCCTCGCGCCGCCGTTTCTTCCCTGTGACGGCGACGGCTGCGGTCCGTGGCTGCGTTGCTACATCCCCGCCATGCGTGGGCCTGCGTGCGGCAGAGGCTGGATTTCGAGTGGCATTGGCGGGAGGACGGGTCTCTATCGCTATCTAGCCCACGACAACGACGCCGTCCCCCTTTCCCCGTCCGGCATCCGTGACCCGTAAGCGAGGGGCCGGTCAGTACTCCTCGTCGAGAACCTTGTCGAGCGCGGCCATGTCGGCCTCGAGGGCGACGATGCGGCGCTGCGCGGCGTCGAGCGCGGCCAGCACGTAGGCG
>NJEV01000158.1:0-32470 GCA_002591385.1 Cordyceps sp. RAO-2017 | reverse complement strand
GGGCAAGGACTTGGCAACTGGGAGGACGGACTCGGGCGATACGGCTTGCCTGGGCGCCTGGTACTGGCCGCATGCGCTGGAAATGACCCAATCTGTTACCTCGTCGTGGCCGGCCCTTGGGTCGTGGCCATTTTGTCGGGGCGATGGAGGGACGTTGAGCGGCGAGATGCGGCCCCGGATGGGTCGCCTCTGGCCTCCACCGGACGATCCACCGCCGGCCGCGGGTGGGGACGAGCCAAATTGTAGGTGCTTTCGTCTGCTCCATCGCCGGCCAAACGGACGGGCTGTCAACTGCCTGCTACATGGCTACTGCAGGACCCGAGTCTTCCAGGCTGTCCGTCGAAGCGCCGTGGCCGCCGTCGTCCAAGCCCTGCCCGGCCCTTCCAGCCTGCCTATGCCGAGGCTGGACCCGTACTTCCAGCACACGCCCCCTGTATGCACGCACTACTGAGATCCCCGCCGTGGGCGGCGGGGGCGGGGGAGCGACGCGCCGCCCCGGCCCAAGGAACCCTTCAGCTGTCCAGCCCGATTTCGCACGAGCTTAGCTCTCCAGCCCCCGTCGCCGAGCCCGGGGCCTCCCCTGGAGCCGACCTGGTCCCCGGGCTACTGCCATCCATCACGCTGCTTGCTGACGGGGCTGAGCGAAGCCATCGTCTTGTCGTCGTCGCCACGACGCGTCACGCCCGTCTCTTGGCCGCGTGCCCCGACCAGACCAGGGTGACCAGCTTTCTTCTTCATGACGACAATCAACGACACGCCTCCGACATAGAAAAAAAAAACATACGCCGCATTGCGAGGCCGCCCCGTGCCGCGACAGCCGCTGACGCCGCGCGGCCGCCCGAGACGGACCAAGGCCTGCCCGCGACGGCGAAGAACCGCGTCCCCCCTTCGGCCGGCAGCTGAGCGCAGCTCCCTTCCAGCCCGAGCCTCCGGACGCGCGCGGCCAAGACCACCTCCGTCCTGTGCGCGCTCGCACCACTGTCGCGGCCGGCGGCTACGGCCTCTTGGCCGCGCGCGCTTTGGGAGGCTGGCTGCTTCCCCTCCCTCCCCCCCTGCGCAACCTATCGGCCGAGACGGAGGACTCGGCTGTGCGCTCGGCGGCGGTCTGACGTGGTTTTTTCTTGCCGTCTTTGCGGCTGGACGTTGATTCTCGAGAGGAGGAGAGGGGACGAGCGTCGTGCTTGGTTCCTAGGCGCAAGCTTGCAAGCGCCTGCACCCTCCTCGCTCCCCCCCTTCGCCCTGCCCCTGATCGGACGGGCTGGGGCAAGATGTGCCGTCTCTTGGTGAAGGATTCCAAGCACCGCTTGACTTGGACTTGGTGCCGTCTCTTGGTGAAGGATTCCAAGCACCGCTTGGCTTGGATTTGGTGATGGGATGTCGCAACATTCTGGCCCACGGTTGCGCCATACCATGTGCCTTACCCACAGCTCCACTGCACATACGGAGACGGCAGCGTCATGGCCAGCAAGTCGACGAGAATCAGCACCTCCCGTGGTCCAGGAAGGGCCTGCGAGCCGTTCATATACGCCTCCCCCCGCCAGGCCGCAGAACAGCAACGACAGCTCGACGCCGGCCGGAGTCATGAACCCGTCCACGCCGCCGAGTCCCGATCCGCAACCGCATCTCATTCCAGGCCCTGGCGATCGTGGCCAACGCGACGAACACAGCCATCGACGTGACAGCCAGAACCTTCGTCATCTTCTAAACCGCTTGGCACGTTTCCTCCCCACCCGCCGAGTCAGGCTCGAGAAGCCAAAAACCAGTCGCAATATACATACAGTTTGCCTGCTTCGTTGCGCTGACTCGCCGGAGTGGTTCGCCCGCTGGGCCAATGGCTTCTCGCCCTCCCCCCCTCATCCCGTATCGTCCATTGCCCTCTTTGGGCGACGTCTGCCGATTGTGAAACGTCCGACCATCCCTGCTGCCGCTCCGGCGCAGACCGTCGCGAAGCCGCCGCAAGTCGGCCGCCGCCGCAGCGTCTGGACGCTCTTCGGGCACGGCCGCCGCCTCGTCCTGCGCTTCGGTGGATATCGCGCGGCTGCCCGGACGGACGCGTCGCGGCAGAGAACAGGCGCGGAAGCGGGGGGTCCGGGCTCGGTAGAGGCTCTTCTGTCAGTCTGCTCGGAGGGGGAGAGGGATCGCGGTGGCCGAGAGAGCCAGGCTCGTCGACCCGTTTCAACGGCATCCCCCCCCCCGTCGCGACGAGCAGGGGACGCGGGCATCCCCCTCCAGCGCGGCCTGAGAAACAGAGATGCGGCGTGGACGGTGCCAGCCGGCAGCCGAGACGAGCATAACCCGGCTCTGAGCCCCGACTCTCTCGTGCCCGTCTGTTCTGACTGTCCGACGCGTGAGTCCGTAGACGGCTACGGCGCCTAAGGCGGGAGCGCCGGGCCGTGAGCTGCACGAAGAAGGGGTAGCTGTCAGTGGGTGTGTTACGGCACCGCTTGTTGGCATCGACTACGGTCCATCAGCCCGCACCCGTCTGTCCCACCACGGGGCATTCGAAATCTCCGCCGTGCAAAGTATCTCGTGGAGAGGGAACGGGGGACACGGGACAAAAAAAAAACCCCCGGACTGTTTCCAATGCTATCGCTATTTCGACTAGACCGTGAAGCCACCCCTTCGCTTGATTACCTCGAGATGGCTGCGGCGCCTCGGCCCGACGGGAAGAAGAGAAAAGAAAAAAAAAAACAGGTCGAGGCGCCGGGTCCGGCATGCAAGAAAACCACAGATGGGCTCGCTATATAGTCATCATGTACATGAAATTAGATGGGGCCACACCATGCGGGCCGCGCGCGTCAAAGCGCAAAGAAACCTCCCCTCCCCCCCTGGAGGTCAGCAGCATGTACAGAGGCATCCGTACCCGAAGCGGCGGACCTCCGGGCCCGTCTCGTCGACGGAGAGGACAGAAAAAAGGGGGCCGGGCCGGTCAGAAGCCCTTCCTGACGCCGCCGAGGGGTATGCCGAGGCGGCGCTTGTAGGTGTGGGCGTACATGGTGCGCTCGTAGGTGCCGATGCCGTAGGCGGTGAGGCCGAGCAGCAGCCAGACGCTGGTGATGATGAGGCCGATGGGGAAGACCATCAGCTGGACGCCGGGCAGGACGAAGGCGACGGTGCCGTTGCGCACGGCTGCCAGCTTGGCGTCGACGGCGGCCTGGGCCGAGGCGAAGTCGGACCGGACGACCTGCTTGGAGAAGACGCCGTTGAGGAAGGCGGCCTCGTTGAGCGAGACGTTGGTGCTTACGGCGCCGCCCTTGGTGTCCTGCGCCGTCAGGGTGAAGGTCGGCATCACGAGCGCTTCCAGCGTGGCCCTGTGCGGAGAACATCGGTCAGCCGGTTTGGTCTCCTCCCTCGTCCGTCTTTGTTCCTCGCCTGTACCCGACACTTACATGGACATTGCGTCGGCCATCCGGTCTTTGTCGATCTGGCCGACGAACATGTACTTCTGCAGCTGCTGCGGCCCCTTGGCCTCTTCGCGTCTCAGGACGGCGGGCGGCGCGGACGAGTTGGCGGAGCCGGTCATGCCCATGGCCTGCATGTCCTTGGGGGTGGCGAGGCTGACGCTCGCGCCGTTGTACTGGACGCCGACCTTGATCTTGCTGGGCGGGACGTCGATGAAGCCCTCGCGCGGCTCCGAGATGCGGTACAGGCGCAGGTCGGCGTTGAAGATGCCCGTCTTGGTGTCGAGAGACGGCAGGTTGTAGCAGAGGCAGTTGCCGGACGGGTTGGTGCTCCGCTCGATGGCCCGCAGCGCCTCGACGCAGGCCGCGTCCGTCTCGCGGTCCCAGGCCGACGAGTTGGCCCCGTCGCCGGGGCCCAGCTGCAGCGAGTCCGACGCCGTCTGTCGCCGCACCAGCGGGCTGCCGCCGCCGGGCGTCGCCGTCGTCGACGACAGGTACGGCAGCGACAGCACGTCGCGCGCGCCGAGGATGATGTCCGACGGCGAGATGAAGGAGCGGCCGGGCTCGGCCGCGGCCAGGACGAACAAGGTCGCCGTCGTCACTTTGAACCGCATCTTTCTTTTTTCTTTCTTTTTTCTTCTTTTCTTTTCAATCCCCCTTGTCCCCCCTCCTTTCTTTTGCTGGGCCGGAGAGGTAAGCGAGGAAGACGAGGTCGACGGATGAGCCCGACCCGGCGGAACCCCCCTGGCGGCGGCTGGTCGACGACGACTAATATTCTGTTCCCTCTTTGGTTCCGTCTCCGCGCGCGGCAAAAGCTGAGAGACGCGGTTGCGGTTCGGCAGGCTGCTCGTCGGGGCCTGCAAGACGATCGATCGCTTTCGTACGGCGGCGTGAGGGTGATGCGGATTATCAAAAGAACGGACGATCCCGGCCGGCGGTGGTTCAAGAAGTAGTTAACTAGACGAAGACCCTCCCAGGTTGAGGAGCAGCGGAACGGCGAGTAAGACAAGCGGAGGAAGAAGAAAAGGGCGGTTAATAAATTAGGAATAAGTGAAGCGCAAAGCTATAAGTGGCGAAGCCCGACAGCAAGGGACGAAAAGAAAAGAAAAAGAGCCCGGCGCGTCAAGCGCACCGCGTGGAGCGACAAGCGGAGGAGGCAGAGCGGCAAGGAGGAACAAAAAAGAAGAGGGGAACTCCGAACGAGGGTGTCGAGAAGCGAATAGAGAGATGAGCGAGAGGGCGAGGAGGAGAGGCGGCGCGGGCGGGGGAGAAAAAGGGCGTCCGGCGGCTGCACGTGGGCGCGCAGGTGGGCCGTCGCAGCTCCGTTCAGGGGCCCGTGCTTCGCCTACCGTTACAGCCTTACAGGGCCCTCGACTCTGGTGAGACGTGGGCCTGGCGCGAGGTCGAACGATGGATGGCCGAGATCGCGGGCCGAGTTCGTCGGCCTGCCTCGTCTGCTTGCTTCAATCCATCCGCTCGCCGACGGGCCGGACGTCACGATGGCGCTGCTTGGCCGTGCGCTGCGGAAGACCTTCCGGCTTTTTTTTTTTTTTTGTTCGTGCACGTCTGGCCCGGGGTAGTGACAGGCTTGCGGGTTGCAGACCTGTAACGGCAGCGCCTCTCCGCGGACAGGCGCCAGGCCCTTCCGGAGCCCGCCGAGAGACAGCCCACGCGGCGGGGCCTTATTCCATCAGCAGCTTATGTGCATGTTCGAACATCATGTCGCGCCCACTTTTGCATCACAGCCTCGGTCTCTTGCGCATGTCCTAGATGTCTTGTTACTGCGCGCGTGCCGGCAGAAAGCTGTCGATAAACATTCAATGCTTCACGACTCAACTGCGCGCCATTCTCCTCCACCCCATTGGCGGCCTCTTCCACCGTATCCCAACCGATACATTCGCCGCTATCGCTCTTCTTCCTCCCTGTCCACCTCCCTCCATCGATCCCTCGGCAGCGTGTCCCGTCCAAGTGCCTCGGCCACCTCCGGGCGGCCTTGCCTCCAGAGAGGATGAGTTCGAGTTCTGCATCGCTCACCACAAGACACCGTCGTCGCCGGGGAGACTCGCCGGAAGTCATCGAGAAAGCATGACATGTCCGTGGCATCATGCCTGCGCCTATTCCCCGACTCTCCGCCGCGTCGCCCCTCTTCTGGGCCAGTCGCCGATTTTCGCATCGCCAGATGTGACAGGGGCTTTCTGCGGCACGGCGGGTTCCGCATATGTCTCAGGTGTGGGCCGGCCTGCAATCGACCAAATGGCTCGGCAACGCTCGCCCTGCCGTCAGATCGCCCTGTTTCAGGCCCGCTGCCGTGCCTCGCGTCCGCTTCCCTCGGGTCCAGTTTAGCTGCAATGTGTCCATTGACAATTGACAGTCTTGACATTGTCTTTGTCGACCGGCTGGGGCCCGGGTATAGCAAGCGTGTAAGTCTCGAGTCGGCCGAGGCACAGACATGCCTATAATGAGCCTTTTACCTTCCAGGGACGCGCTCTCGTGTGTAAGCCAGCGACAGCAATTGGCGATTCGATTGGTAATGGTGCCGGCGATGAGTTCTCGCTCCCTTCCCCGTGGCCAGGGCCTGCGACGGGTCTGCGCTGTGCAGCAAAACTGGCAGCGAGTCAGCTGCATTGCAGAGCCGCCATTGCCTTTGCATCGGCGCCCACCAGACGCCACGGCCGCCCACGTGGAGAACAGGTCGACGGCTACCACCCAATGGGCCCCGTTCTTCGACCGCCACATCTTCCGCTGTTCGCCCATGCAGACAAGGCCGGACGAAAGCGCCAAGGAGACATGATCGCTCTGCCCGCTCTACCGCGGTGGGTACCGCGACACAGCACGTTGAGAGACAAGCGGGTCGTGAGTATAGTATGAGCATCGCGACTTCGCTGTCGCCCCCTCACACCTGATCTCTTCGCCACTCGGCTTCAGCCCACGCGAACGGCGCGCGCCTTAGAGCCAATATGCCGTCCCGGCGGCATATGGCGCGAGGCCGACTCATGACGTCTCATGCTTTGGGTAGGCTCTGTGTGGGCGGAAAGAGGGTGAGCTCTCAGGCCGCAAGAGGCTGCGCGTGCCCAGGCGGGCCATGGCCCGGCAAGTGGCTGCTGGCCTTTCCGGATACGGGCGACACCGCCAGGTCGCCGGTGGGAGACTCGACATCCCTCTATTCGTCGGCTAGACGAAGAAAACCTAGCCATCGCCCCCCGAGCTGGCGGGTGCCACTGGCGGACGGCACGGAAGGCCCTGCATGAGGGAGAGCGAGACAATTAACTGGCTTTCCCTTTGCATTCGCATGGCGTCGGGATAGTCGCCCAGCCCAAACATTCGACGTTGCCTCGGCCTGCGTACAGGCCAGTCTTTTCTTCGCGATATTCGACGCTTTCTCGAACCGCCAACTTGGCGCGCCACTTC
Source organism: Cordyceps sp. RAO-2017 (assembly GCA_002591385.1). Classification (NCBI taxonomy): domain Eukaryota; kingdom Fungi; phylum Ascomycota; class Sordariomycetes; order Hypocreales; family Cordycipitaceae; genus Cordyceps; species Cordyceps sp. RAO-2017. The sequence goes on along the minus strand of NJEV01000158.1, from coordinate 25,661 downwards.
CCCTGTTCCTGCGACTCTGGAATGCGCGTCGAGCCGCTCGTGTCACGCGACTCTTGGCTTCCCGGCAAGATAGGCCGTCTGGGCTCTCGCATCGCTGCTGTTCCTGGAGTCAGGGCAGAGTCGCCAAGTCACATCTCAAAATTGAGGCCCAGCCAGAGTCGACTGTGTTGGCCAATGGCGGCTGAAGAGGAGAGAGCTGAAGACGAGATGGAAATGGAGCCAACAGTGGGAAGGAAACGAGAGCGGGCGGAGAAAATAGAAAATAGCGGGGATGACGGGGGGCCGATGAGGAGGTACGTGAGAGCCGGTGGGTGGGAACCTAGATAGAACGGGCAGAGCAGCGGTAATGCGAGGTACCGACGTGCCGGCATTGCATGTCACTCTGGAGTCCGGCTCACGAGAGCGGCCGCCTCGTCGTCCCAGCTGGAAGGAACAGCACGGCTCTTTCCATGCTGCCGGTCAGTCCCAAGGCCAAGTCAGCAATGGCCTCAACTCCAAGGGCTCACGATATTTTCTTCTTGGGTCAAGCCTCGTCCTCCGGCCTCGTCCTCCCCCCCGCCCCCCCTCAACCTCCGCCGCTGCTCGCCTTTGCTTGCCGCCAGAAGCCGTCCGCCTATCCGTCCGCCCTCGCCCTGGCCGAGCCTCGACGCGGCCGCCGCCCGCCCAATCCGCCCGCCCAATCCGCCCGCGCCAGTCGTTGGCGGCCAATCACCAGCACCGGGTGCGCCATGGCGCCATACCGCCGCTCCACGCCCTTGCTTTGCACCTGACGACGGCGCCGTGGATCAGCAGCCGGCCCAGAGACGTCGTCCCGCTCTCACCGGCCCTTCGCCCCACGGCTCTCCTGCCAATAGGCGTGCGCCTTGGGTTGCACCTTGCGCCTTCGTGTTCGTGCTTCCCGCGCCATCGTGCGTGATGGTGAGCCATGGGCCCGACTATCCTGATCCAGGGCGATGATGACGGCAAAATTACTTATATCGACCGACCTGACCACCCTCGGGCCTGGCCCCGCTGTCCCTGGCTTCGAGCGGTCTCGGCTTGCTTCCCCTGTCTTCTTGAGCTCTTCTTGCACTCTCTCCTCTCTCACCCTCTCGTATTTCTTCCTCGTCTTCTTCCCCGGTCTCCGACCGTTCTGCCTCGCCTCTCCTTCCCCTCCTCACCACCTCTTCCTCCCCCCCCTTATCTCTGTCTGTCTTCGTGTCTGCCAATCCTGCTCGAAACTGGGGCTTCCTGACTGAAGCAGCTGGAGGGCCACCACCATGGGCGTCGACGCGACCGTCACCGACCTCGAGGCGACATCCCAACGCGAGCCCTGCTACAGCAGCAGCATCGACATTAATGAAGATGACGCCGGCATCATCCCCAAGGGTGCCCTTGACCCCGTCTACGAAGCGAAGGCCCGCGTCCTCAATCGTGCTGTATGATACTTCTCGTCTGCCCTCGTCTCCCCCACTTCCGTCGATCATCGTCTCCGCACATGCGCATGTCAATGGGTGAGGGTGTACATGAAGACGTGCTTGCAGGCGACAAGAATGTAGCTTGCAGGTATGTATGCATGCGCGCGCTCGTGCCGTACATACATACCCGCCCTCGGCCCCATTTGGCGCTGCAAACACACCGCTGATGCCCCTCTCCGTCAGATACGGGAGATTGGAATGGGCTGGTATCAGTGGCAGCTCTTCATCGTCGTCGGCTTCGGCTGGGCCAGCGATAATCTGTGGCCCATCGTCACCTCGCTCATCTTCACGCCCATCACCAACGAGTTCGGGCCCTCGCGCCCGCCCCTCTTCACTCTGGCCCAGAATATCGGCCTCCTCGCCGGCGCCGTCTTTTGGGGCTTTGGCTGCGACATCTTCGGCCGCAAATGGGGCTTCAATCTGACCCTCGGCCTCACCGCCATCTGGGGCCTGGTGGCCGCCAGCGCCCCCAACTTCGCCGCCGCCGGCGTCTTTGCCGCCTTGTGGTCCTTTGGTGTGGGCGGGAACCTGCCCGTCGACTCGGCCGTCTTTCTCGAATTCTTGCCCCAGTCGCACCAGTTCCTCCTCACGATCTTGTCCATCGACTGGGCTTTCGCGCAGGTCGTTGCCAACCTCGTCGCCTGGCCGCTCCTCGGCAATTACACCTGCGCTGAGGGTCAGAAACCGTGTACCAAGGGAGCCAACATGGGCTGGCGCTACTTTGTCCTCGTCATGGGTGGCATCACCTTGCTCATGTTCCTCTCCCGCTTCGTCCTCTTCACCATCTACGAGTCGCCCAAGTATCTGATTGGAAAGGGCCGCGACGAGGAGGCGGTGCGCGTCGTGCACGAGGTCGCCCGCCGCAACGGGACGACGACCAATCTGACGCTCGACGACCTCAGGGCCTGCGAGCCCGACGGCTACGTTGCTCAGACGGATGCCTCCGCCGCCGTCAGGAGGTACCTGGAGAAGCTCGACGCCAAGCACGTCCGCGCCCTCTTCTCGACCAAGACGCTGGCCCTGAGCACGGGTATCATCATGGCCATATGGGCGCTCATCGGGCTGGGATACCCCCTCTACAACGCCTTCTTGCCCTACATACAGGCCACGAGGGGCGCCGAGTTCAGAGACGGCAGCACTTACATAACCTACCGCAACAGCCTCATCATCTCCGTCCTCGGCGTTCCGGGAGCCCTTCTCGGTGGCTTCCTGGTCGAACTCCCCCGCATTGGTCGCAAAGGGACCCTGTCCGTCTTCACCATTCTCACAGGCGTCTTCCTGTACTGCTCCACCACCGCGGCCAACAGCACTGCCCTCCTGGGCTGGAATTGCGCATTCAACTTCTGCAGCAACGTCATGTACGCTGTTCTTTACGGCTACACGCCCGAGATCTTTCCCACTCCCCAGCGCGGGACGGGCAACGCACTCTCCGCTACCTGCAACCGCGTATTTGGCATCATGGCCGTGAGTCACTAGTCTTCTACTCGCCCACTTCCCGCCCTCACTGACGCCCCTCGCCACAGCCCATCATTGCCATGTTCGCCAACCTTCAAACCTCGGCCCCGGTCTATACTAGCGGCGCACTGTTCATCATGGCCGGCATACTCGTCTTCATACTTCCTTTTGAGTCGAGAGGGAAAGAGGCGTTGTGAGGAGTGCTGCTTTTTGTCTTCCCTCCCCTTGGTCCGCGGACAGCATCATGACCTGACGATATATTGTGCTTGCCTTACTTTCTCTTATTCTTCACGGAAGGTGGGCGCATTGGCCGAGAATAAAGCGGGGGACGAGAGCGATCTGATGTGGCCATTTATTCACGCATGGGGGGGCCGAGAATCCCCCCCCGTTGGAGAAGATGACAGTAATTGATGGCCGATGGCATCGCTCGCAAGCGCTGGGCTTGCGACTGAATGAGCCGCAATTGATGCCGCCACTCGTCACCTCGTCTCCTGCCGCGAGCGTGGGGCGTGAGCTTTTGGATTACGGGCTGACTGCGAACCTTACTAGTACGCGCCGAGTCGAGGCTGGCAGCTGTTGTCACCCGAGACGATGGCGATGGTGGCCTTTGAAGACGAGTCCCCTTCCGACGAAGCTTACTGACGGCAGCAGGTCCACCAATGCACGCCATAAGACTGGCGGGCGAAAAGCGGCGGCGACGGCGGCCGCGAACGTCGTTCCGTCGAGACACCCAGAACGGGACGAGAAGACGGTCCAGGATTGGAGGTAAGCAGACGATGCCGTTATCTGCTAAGCTTGTCGAGCCGGAGAAAAGACAGCCATCTCAGATCGGAGGGGGTGAACGATCTGGGACCGGCCGCCCACTTACCGTGTTGAGGAATGGTCGGGGATCCGTCGGGCCCGAGCCGTCTTCGGCGGTCTCGCCAGTCTCGATTCGTAATTTTGTGCATGGTCCTGTGCGCGACGGAAGCTCCCAACGCCGAATAGACGACTGCGCCGTAATTTAGCTCCCGATCCTTCGATCCGCCATGAACCAAGCTACCAGATAGCATGGGTACACAGTATCACATCTCGATAACAAAGAATTGGCCTCGTTTGAATGTTTGTTGCATGTACTCCTCAATCGATAATCGATCACGTAGCGTGAATACACACGTCAGTATCTCGACGATCTACTTGAATTCATGGGGATTTCACCATTGGCATGCAATTGGTCTTCCGATGTACCTGCAAGTGAAACCGTCGTCGGACCCCTGAGGCGTAACGCAGCCGACACCCAACACAAGACCGGACGGGACTGGAGAGACAGGGCACAACATCTGAGACTGTAGGCATGCGACGAACAAACAACAATCAGGCCGCCTGAGACGTGGGTAGGAGCCGTGGAGGACCTTGGAAAAGGTGGACTTTCCGTGCTGCGTTCAATGGCGCCGGCAAATTACGTGTAATTCATAATAGGAGACGTTAAGAATATATATATATATGTATGTATGTTAATGTGTGTGTGGTTACCTATGAGGTTGAGGCTATGCTTGATGACGATGTGGATTTATGTTCCATTGAAAAGGCTGTGTCCATGGAAGTAGATACTTCCAACCTTGCCCCTGTTTTCAACACATAAACATGTATGTTACCGGCTCTACATCTTACACACTCGTCCACAACGACAAAGCTCAGTAATCAGCATCCGTATCCTTCCCACTGCCGATTGTCTTCTGCCAGACGACCAGCCCGGCTTCTCCAGAGACGGTGGCTCGCCCCCCCTCGGCCGAGAGCGAGACAGACGAGTGGGCGTTGGAGACGAGGCGAGAGACGGTGCGCCAGACGGCCCCGGCCGCGACACTGCCCTCTATGAGCGACGGTGTGTCTTTTTTGGGGCCGGACGAGGTCTACTTGGAGTCAGCCGCCGCGGGACAGTAGTCCTCCTCCGACAGGGGCCTTCTCGGTCCCGGTCTGCTCCTCCGGCGAGATGGAGGCCGGGTACTGGTCGAGGAGGCGTCCTCGGCCGGCGTGTGGATGCCGTTGGCCAGCTTGCACCGGAGGCAGCAGTCCTCGGCGGCGCAGTACTCGCCCGATGAGGCTAGCAACGCGTCGCGGTACGCCCGTGCCCGCCCCGGCGCCCCGGACTAGCTGCGTGTCGAGCTCGGTGGCCCGGCTGCACGGCAGCGACGATCCCGCGCGGAAGCACCGCGGCCACCGCTCCTGCAGATGCGCCGGCCGGAATCCGGGTCTGTCTATCCCGCGCTGCGGCGCCGGCTCCGCGCCCTGGGCGGGTGCCGCAAGGGCGGGTGCGGCGGCGAGGGCGCCCAGCAGGGCGGCGAGGCGCCTGCACGTGATGATGCGCCGAGCTTTCTTTTCTGTCTCGATCGGCGGAATCGAAGGGAGGAATGTGAGGAGGAGGGCATCCTAGAAGGCGGGCGGGCGGAGGGGGCAAAACGACCGGCACAGCGGATCGATATTGATGTACACGGCGAGCGAGTGAGCCGAGACCTATTGGTCTCTATGCCACCCGTCATGCGGACAGCAGCTGATATTTTGAAAATCAGACAACGACGCTGCCTGCACGGCCTTCTGCGACGGGGGAGCTCATCATCTCGGGCAATTTCACCGCGACGGCCGTCTCCCTACACCCATGCGATATCAAACATTAAACCGCCGCGTGAAGCGTCGAGGCCAGGCTTGGGACCGGGGAGAAGACGGGGTCGACGCTGGAGAGAAACGGAGCCCCCTGAGGCGATACGAACAAGCATGAGGCCCAGATCCTGCTGCGTGTACATAGTCAAGGTTTCTGTGACAATGTGGTGGACCGACGCCATTTACGCAGATCAAATCAAATCCTACACATAGCCTCTAGAGATGCTCTGGACCTCGAACAGGCCGGGATCCACGGGAGGCCGTCCCCTGGACTCGGAGAGATTGCTGACACGCTCGCGAGATCGAACCTGATGGCCCCTAGAGGTGCAGTAGTGCTAACAGTCGTGACTGGGGCCGCATCTACGTGGGAGTTGCCGGGTCAGTTGAGCCTTCCCAGCTCCGGGGCGGGAAGTACTATGTGTCCCTTCAGGTTGAACGACTACGTATGCGACGGAGCAGACCCTTTTGATATTCTTTCTAGTTCTGCCTCCTTCAGTCCCGGGTCCCTTTCCCATGGCAGTTCCCATCGGCACATCAACGTGTCCTTGTCGACATACGAGTCAGTCACCTTGTCAATATGCTACTTGATAATGCGAATGCATCCATGTCGACCCCTGAGCTAGTCACAATATCGTGCTTGATAATACGAGATGGATGGTGGGTAGTTTTTTCCGAGGCGGTGGCGGTGGCGCCGTATCGCACAATAGAAGGGGATGGCCAATCAGAACTCCCCGCCGAGATGGGATGTTAGCGGTCCCATGATGCTACGATTACGAACCTCTGCGCGAGAAAGCGACGAGATCGACTTGAACTTTGACAATTGACCCATGGACAAGAAGTAGTTACCTATGCTTGTTGTATCTTGCTGACAGTTGACTCGCAGAAGCTCCCTATATGTAATGAACATATAGACATTCGTATCTGACCGTAGGCTTCTTTTACGTGTGTGATTGCTCATGATTCCTGCTCGCGACATCCATGTCGCCACAACACATCCAGAGGGATAGGATTCAATCCAACAATATCGAAGCGTGTTAAGAAGCTTATCTGCGTCTTGCCGTGCAACAATAGACATATTTAAATCATATGCCGTCTGAACCTACCGAAGCTGGTGTGGTCCGTGACCGCATGTAACATTACATTTCCTCTTGAAGCGTCGTGAGACTGACCAACGCAGCGGCTGGCCCACCGGGCAGGATTGTGCCGGGCCTTGCTGGTACCTTCTGCCTTTGCGTCTGACGACGTGGCCGAGGGCGTAGCTGCCTCGCGTGAAGGCGCCTGCCAGAGAAACGTCGGGCTTGTCTGGAATTCAAAGCACGGCGCTGTTTATATATCCAGTCGCTGATTTCGGTCGAGGCTTGGAAAAACGTAGTCAAGACCGTGACTGCCTAGCTACCGCCGAATGAAAACTACGTTGCATCTTGCAAACGGCAAATGCCAGTCGTGATCGAATCAAGATTTTTCCCCGACTCCTCCCTCGGCGTCAATTGACTTATCCGACGGATATTGCTCCCCTGTCAAGCTGGCAAGGCGTTGAGCTGCGAGGGAGACACGGTTCCCGTGGCCAGACCGGTCTGCCGGGTGCCCACTTCGATCGACTCGCCTGCTCATGAGTATGCGTCCACGCCCACGTATACTTGAACGGGGAGGCATTTGACATGCCTTGGAACCACGGCGTGGACCCAATAACTCCATGTCATGAAAGTCGAGGCCTACGCGCGGAAGAGGAAGAATTGGCTTCGAATCCGTTGAGATCGATCGAGGCGTGGACCCTACGCCGAGAGATCTTGGACCAAAATTCCCGAGGCCACTTCTCTGAGCCCGCCCTCGGTAGCTCACGATGGGGATACGAACAAGGCCATTGGCTCGAGCCAAGTCCAGTCTTGGGAAGGCGAGCGGAGTTCCGCCGTTTTGCCCGTCTTCAGCCTATGTCCCCGAGTCGTTCCGCAGCTCACAACAGTGTTCGTGGGCTGTATAGCCCCCTTTCCCGTTCTTTGAGCACCTCGAGCAGCCTGAAATACCGAGCCTGCAGCCTCGGGCTCGGTTCGGTTGTTCCTGCGTTTAGCATGTGCCTCAAGGTATAAGACGCGGCGTATAAGACCGCGGTACAGTGCCCGCACCGTATATCAAACCGCTCGTATCACATAGACTATCAAACCCTGCGGTCGGGAGCTTACATGTAGGCTAGGACGGGGCTTCTCACCTTAAATTTCAAGTTCCCATCGATCCTCCCTTCTTTTTACTTCAGTTTGTTTTTAAATCTCCCGCCGCGAGTTCGTAGTGGGCGCTGAGGTTCAGCCGTCCGATGTTCTGGCCGCCCCCGGTCGAGGCCCGGCAGAAATGGACGCCACGTGGGGCTTGCCGTCCAGGTCGGACGTGTAGTTACAGTATTAGTATATAGAGTATATACCCAACATGCATGGACATAACCTTCGGGCCGAACGCGGGTACCGGCCCGCTGCGCGCCGCCAGGCAAACTCGGCCCGACTGGTCGTCGGCCAGAGCCAGACGGCAATTTTTCAAGTTTGCTCCGTCCTAGTGGTATACCACTTGACTCTCTCGTCTACGCCCGCCCATAGACTCGTAGTCACGAACCAGGCCTTGGGCAAGCTAGCTGTCAACGGAGAACATCCCCGCCAGATTCATGGCGGGGCGGAATTGGGAGTAGATATATAGGTAGGGATGGATTATCGGAGGAAATCAGTTCTAGCTACTAGACCCAAACCCGTTAGCCTTCCTATAATAGATCCACCTATCCTATCGGTTCAATGTTATGGGGAGCGACTGCGTTCGGTATTTCTAGGCTGGCTCTCAGAGGCCTCTCGTGCCTATCTGCCGGCGCCTGCCCTCCTCTCTAGCGCGTACCTCTCTATGCCCCCTGCCCTTTGTGCTTCTCGTGTCCTCTGTGCCTCTCGATATGAAGAGGGGGAAGATATGTTTGACGATTGCCTCTAGGGGCGACTACGGCAGGATTGACTCAACGCCCCGGCCCGTCCCCGGCTATTTCCTCCTTTCCTCGCCATCTTCGCCCCAGAACTGCCGAAGATGCTCTCGACAGCCAATAGAATCGCTGCGGGCTTTCAACTGTTATGTAGGGTGATTGTTCTTAGGCGAATGATCTTATCTCGAGTAACGGCAAGGCCGCCCATGTTTGCCAACGGATATCTAACATGAATTATAACCGTCCTGGCAGCCCAGCTATGCCTACATCTGGCCTGCGTGGGCTTCTGCAAGGAACATGGAGGGATGTGGATATGGCAAGGGTCAATTTCAATAGGTTAGGTGGCTGGTACGATCAGTAGATGCAAGTGTACGATAATACGCCAGGCTCGAGTGGACTTCGTTAACATGAATCGTGTACATGTACGAATCTAGCGGCCGGGTCAAGCGCACCAACATAGAAAAGATGTCAACATCAACGCGGCATCCATGCAAACCCGTACCACTGCCACCATGCCCACCATGTTGTATATGACTGCTGGCCCCCGGCAGCTGGCCGTCAAATGATTAATGCTTCCCATCGATTCAAAGTGAAGCCGCAAGGTCGTTAAATCTCGTTCAATTCCATATTATGAAAAAGCTATGCTGTTTTCCTACCCTTGTCCGCCTCAAGTCTCGATGAATCGATTGATGGGTCGGACGACGAGTGTCATGTCCGGAAAAGAGCTGGTCAACATTACATCTCGAGATCTCAAGGTTCAGCCCCCAGTCTGCTCGTGGTCTGCTGCGTGACGACGGAGAGTAATGTAATGAGCTGACGGATGCATGTACACGGTCAGCGTGCTGGGCCAGTGAGTCGCTCCAGCTCTTGAAAGCCTGCCGGCATCGTGGAAGCTTCTCCCACTAGGTTCTTGGCCAGCTTCTCTACCGATTCTTAGGGCGGCCCGAGGTGACAGAAACGTGGTTCCACACTCTGAGCATAACGATTCCCGTGTTGGTCACATCCTGGGACTGTCGTTCCAATTCTACAGGCCCTCGTATCATCGTGGAATCCTCTTCTAGTAGGGTTCTGGCCAGCTGTCCGAGATGACAGAAACGTGGCTCCCCACTCTACGTGTACGGATCTGATCTCATCTTGAAACCTTGATACCAATCTCGGCCTTGTCGCTCAAAGGGTGGCAAGACACAAGCAGGCTCATTACACCCCGTCCGCACGTCTTGATCACCGCAACAGTGGGCCTTTGGTGCAATTTTAACTGCAAGGTGGATGGAGCAGCATTCTCTGTCGCTGTCCTGATGCTGGATTTCCTGCTAGCGTCGTTCAATAGCCCGCGGAGCTTCAGTCGCGTGCTGGATGGCTTATGCACTTCAGGCATGAGGCTCGAGTGATGGGCGACACGAAGGATGGGACCGGCGTTCGGAAAGGGGCAGCCGTAGTTGAGCATCGGAAGGGGCAACAAACAACGTGCGGTATCAATCCTTATACAAAGCGGCTTCGATGGCCTGCGGCTTGTTGATCGTCATGGCTTTGTCGGGACAAGTGTCTCGCCGCCGGCCACTCACCTCTTGCTCACGTATTTGTCTCTATCAGTCCTTCTCTATACTCAAGTTCTTTATATTTACCAGACTACGTTGAAACAAGCTCTTCGGTGGGCTGCGATGGCCGTTGGACATCCGAAAGAAAGAGCAGGTCGAAGTTACAGCGGATCAGAGACTCTCGCCTCAACTGAGATTGCTTGATAGGCGCGGTATTTGACTCGATGGCATCGGCCTCCTCGGGGACATCGCCTCCTCGCAAAGAGCAGATTCGTGAGGTCTGTTCCACGCCTCCACCAGGCCAGACATGTCTTCCACTTGGGGGAGCTGAAGAACGGCAGCAACAAACTTCAAGTACGGGCGGCGAGGATGCAGCCGGAGACGCCGCACTGCCGGAACCCGCGGCCATTGAGCGCCCTGAGCCGTGTTTGATAAATGAGTGCCAGTGCCCGCCGAGCTCGAGAGGCAAGATCTCGCCGCTGGGTAGAGAGGGAAGTTTCTCAACGACCCTTGCCCCCGGCCCGCTCAGCGATCTCGAGAACCACACCTCGCACGAAGCCAAGAGTGGGAGCAGTGGCAGCCTCTACGAAACCTACCTGAAGGTCAAGGACCAACAATCTTTCAAGCCGCGGCGGCGAAGGACCGAGATTCTCTTCGAGTGCTTTATTTACTTCCTTCTCGTTGGTATCATTTACTTCGTGTTGATTGGATTGCCGTTGTGGAACGGCATCGTGTATGGCTTCTATCTTGTGGCGGTTACCACGTTCAACCTGCCTGGCGGCATCGCCGTCTTACTCGGTCTCGGGATGCTGTAAGTGTTCGAACTATCTTTTTCTTACTCTCTTGCACTTTAAGCAGCTCGCAGCAGGTGATAGATTGGCTGACTTCCGCCGCGGATATGCCTTCGTCCCTCTGTTGATGCTGTTCGAGAAGGACCCGCCGCCGGCCGCAGAATACCTGGACGCCAACCCGCGGGCGGCAGAGCAGAGGAAGCGCGAGACGGCGCTGCTGATCCCGTGCCACAAGTCGGCCGGGATCCTCCCGGGCACGCTCCGGGCAGCGCTGCGCATCTTCCCGCCGGAGAACGTCTTCGTCGTCGCCAACGGCGACTCGGCGACGCCGCTCGACAACACGGCCGACGTGTGCCGCGCGCACGGCGTCCACCACGTCTGGTCACCGGTCGGCTCCAAGCTGGTGGCCCAGTTCGTCGGCTGCTTCGCGGCCGAGCGGTTCAAGTATGTGCTCATGATCGACGACGACTGCGCGCTGCCGCCCGACTTCCCCGTCGTCAGCGACCGCATCGCCGGCCGCGTCCGCTGCGTCGGCTACACCATCAAGAGCGTCGGCGCCGCCTCGTCCCGCGGCACGGCCTGCCAGCAGGCCCAGGACCTCGAGTACAAGCTGTCGGGCCTGCAGCGGGCCCTGGCCGGCGCCGTCGGCAGCTGCATGTTCCCGCACGGCGCCATCTCCCTCTGGGATCGCGAGTTCCTCGTCGGTACCTTTCGCCACCACCCGGGCTTCTCCATCTCCGAGGACTGGTTCACGGGAGACAGCTGCCGCAGCCTCGGCGGCCGCATCAAGATGTGCTCGGCCGTCTTCGTCGAGACCGAGACGCCCGCCGCCCTCTTCCTCGGCGGGGCCGGCTGCCGCGGCGGCTTCGGCGAGATGACCGTCTTCAAGCAGCGATTCCTGCGCTGGAACTTCTTCTTCGTCAACGGCCTGTGGTACAATCTCCGCTATCTCCTCCTCAGTTGGCGGCTCGGCTGGTGGGAGATTGGGACCAAGTTTTTTGTTTTTCAAGAGGTGAGTTCATCTGTTTGGGGGGGGGGGGGGGGGGTTCCCCTAATTCGAACGCCCCCGTAATCATTGATGTCACAGAGCGGCACTAATTCGAGGCTTTGACTGACGCAAAAATACTGCTAGGTCTACGAGACTCTTCTTTACATCCTGACACCTATCACGCTCCCTATATCCTTCCTGGTCAGCTGGCGCTTTTGCTCCTATCTTGTGCTCGTCACGGTCGCGCTGTACATGATCAATATCATCATCTTCAACGAGGTTCACTTGCGTCTGAAGAAGGAGAGAGTCGGCTTAGTGGTACTTCTGTTATACTTTGTAAGTGAGGCAGTCTGCCCTTCGTGATGTCCTGTAACTTGGATGCTGACCTATCTCTCATAACGAAGCCGTTTTACAAGCTTGCGCTTTTACTCGTCAACATTGGCAGTTGTTACTGGGCTGTCTTCAAATACGCCAAATACTTCGCCAAACGCCATCCCAAGATCGTGGAAGACGAGAAGTCGCTGGAAATCGTGTTGAAGCTCCAGCAGGATGGCCTCAAGAGCAGTGAGTGCTTACACACGAGAGCAGCTGCCGCCGCACTGTGCGGTAATACCAACGAGAAGATGAACGGGAATCGATCGTCGGCGTATTCAAGTTCACTGGGCCACCCTGGCTGCTGCTGCCTTTGTTGATCTCGCAAGAAGACTTCTTTTTCCGTTGTATATATTTGCGTTAATGCCTTGTTTTATTCTGTCAGAGTACATGTCACGAGATGGTAATGGGAGCACGAGGAGAAGGCGTCGATTAATGGAGGCGGTCTTGAGACTTAATCTCTTTGGAGGTCTCTGGTGATGCAATCTAAGGACGTACATCGTTTCCTAATTCCATATTACATGACTCCCACCCCCATCCGCTTCGCTTGCAAACACCGCGACATAATCAACTTCCATGCTTGCTCCGTCGCCGCCCAGCGTCATGTTCGTAGGCGTCTTTATACCCGACACTCCATTGGGAAAGCCCCCCCCAACCGCAACGTTTAGCAGCAGGATTCGGCTGTTGCCCACGAGCGCCGTCCAGGCGCTTTCGTCCTGAATTTGGGATTCGAGCAAGGTCCACGATAGACGGCCATCCACGTACCATCTCATAGACTCTTCTGCCCGTGGCGATCCGGAGCGGCGGTCAATCTCCCACGCAACCGTGTGCCACTGGCCTCGGGCCACGCCGGCGACGGCGTGGTTGAGGCCGTCGTATTCATTACAAGGACCCCGCGGGCCGGTGCCGCAATGAACAACGTGCCATAGCTCGGACCGGCCGTTGATCGTTTCCATGATGTCGATCTCACCCAGCTGGAGGGCGTCTCGTAGTCTTTCGCGAATAGCGGAGCCCAAGGCCCAAAAGCACGGCCAGATGCCCATTTGTCTTTCCTCAGGGTCATCGCCGAGCTTGATTCGGGCCTGGACGCGCACTCGTTGACCAGCCTGACAGGCAAAGTCCCCTTCCGGCGTCGTCTCGATGCGCGCGGAAGTCCATGTCCCGTTGTCAAGACGAATAGGGGTGATCTTGAGTGTACCCTCGTTCGTTATGGCGATGTTGGATCGGTTATCCGTGTAGATTTGTACCTCACCCGTGCCCCAATGCTCCGGGCCGTCGGGGTACGCTATGCCGAGGTCCAACTTCCATCGTTGGCGGGAAGGAAGCGAGCCTGGTTCCTCCGAGGAGAAGTCGTCGTAGAATAGACGATGGCTGAATCCTTCAGGCAGAGCTACTTTCACCAGCCTGTCTTGGGGCTCGTCAGAAGAGGGGGCGATGTCTTGGCCTTGGTTGGCATCTGTGAGCCGTGTCAGAGCAAGGACGGACACCGAAAGGCGCAGCCAAGCCATATTTTTGTGTGTCAAGAAAACAGACTGCGAGGTCAAACATGAAGGAATAGGAATGTGGTCACCAGTTGTACCGAGCTGTCTGCATGCAGCGTACTTATATGCGCGTGTCATTTCTCGCATTCGAAGCCTAACAGAACTGGAGGATTCTTTGGTCTCTGCGCGTGTGGACACGTGGTTACGGAACGGGCTTCCGAATTACTTTTGGCTGACTTCTCGACTCTAGAAAGACCTCGAGGCGCCGGCGGCAGTTGATGGTTCAGCATGGCCCATGTTTCCAGTGCGTATAGCATACATGTACAGGCATGCGAATCCTTAGTACCTGCCAACGCGGCATTGAACCGTCGGCTTCAAGAGAGCAAGAGTTGAAGGCGACTGCCTCGGGGTCTCGTGACCGACATAGTATAGGGGGAACGAAGGGTACGCTGCTGATGTCCTCAACTTACATATATACATGGTGTGTAGACCTCGGCTGATGGCACCAATAGTTGGTACTTCCCGACAAGATGCGCCGTTCTTGGCGTATGTATACATATATCGATCTTGCATCTAGTGTTATGCGTAGTGGACCCCTACACATGTTATATCCTGCAAGAGCGGCGAAACGTCGCCGCTGCGGCCGGTCCGGTCGGGTTAAAAAGGAGGCGGGTTCCTACGTTGCGATCCTAAGTGGCCGAGGATCCCAATCCCCGGTTTGAATTCGCCTTCGCCTTCCTAAGAGAAAGGAATTAGGTAAGAACACATATGTATACAGACATCAATTGACGCGTGTATATACGTTGAACACTTATATTGCAAACGGTGGGACAACTAGTCGCACGCTGAACTGTACACGTGGCAAATTGAGAATATACACGATATTCCCAGCCAATGAACATTCATGTTTTTACACTCGTCTGCGAGAGCTCAATGGTGCCAAAGTTGAACGGACCCGGACAGCTAATGTACAACCAGAATACATGCAATGACGATGCCTTCCGTGCTGTACTTGATTTGGACGTCGAAACTGTGCGGTTGCTTCGAGCAAGATGTGAACATGCAGACATCAATGGATGAGACGAGAGCGCGGAAACAAAGTAACAGACTCCTCGTCCGCTACCAGTCTCGTTAAGATGTATCATGTATGTATCATGCTATCGGTCTCGCCAGGTTGGATAAAGAGCAGATAGTCCGAGACAATAACTATTTATCCGTAGATAACTTGATTGTCTCGGTACTGTCTCAGCTGAGAAGCCGCAAGAAGCGTAAAGCTGTGGCTGGCTGGCTGGCGGAAACATAGAAACAAAGTCTCGGCTCTGGCCCGCGTCTCTGAGCTACAGGGTTTGATCGACCTTGGCCAGCTTTGGCCACCCGCATAGCCTGTCGATAGCGGTCTAGCAGAGTGAAGTGCTGCAGAGGGCGAGACACGATCTCTGGTGAGGATTCCCGCAGCCGAGACATGTCACGTGAGAGTCTGCTTGCGGCTGAGGCTTGTCCGAGACGTTGTCGATGGAGGCGCGCTAAAGATTGCCCACAGCTCGCCGGAGCTCCACGGCGCTTTCAGAGGGAGGAAAAGAAAAGGCCGGGCCGATCGGGCGGCTCCCTGACATGGCGACATTGCCTCTCCTCCTTCAATTGCTCGCCCATTGACGTAAAGACGACGGCCACGATGGGCCAGCAAACCGAAGCGCCGCCCACGTCGGAGCCGACGACGACCTTCTCGTCGGCACGAGACACCGAGGCGGAAGCGCCGGAGCTGCGCTTTCTGCACTACAACGATGTCTACCACGTCGACGCCGCCAGCGCTGAGCCCGTTGGCGGCTTTGCGCGCTTCATGACGCTCGTCAAGGGCTACCAGGACGACGGGCGGCAGCCCAAGCCCCTGACCCTCTTCTCCGGCGACGCCTTCAACCCTAGCCTCGAGAGCAGCGTCACTAAGGGTGAGTTGGAATCGCTGTCCTCGTCTCGACCCGACTCGGCCGACTGATTGGCAGAGAAACAGGCCGACACATGGTCCCCGTCCTCAATAGCCTCGGGACAGACTGCGCTTGCCTTGGAGTGAGTCTCTCTCGCTGCCACGTCTCTAATCGCCACCTTTGAAAGGATGTCGAGGGCCAAAGCTGACGGTACTGGGCGAATGCCAGAATCACGACCTCGACTTCGGCGTCGAACAATTCCATCACCTCGCTGAAAAGTGCGACTTCCCTTGGCTCATTGCCAACGTCCTCGACCCGGCTCTGGGCGAAAACGTCCCGCTGGGCAATTGCAAACCAACGCACATGATGACCGCGTCCAATGGCGTCCGAGTCGGTCTCATCGGCCTGGGCGAGCGGGAATGGCTCGAAACCATCAACAGCCTGCCGCCCAATCTCATCTACAAGTCGGCCACGGCAACGGCCAAGGAGCTGGTGCCCAAGCTCCGCGAGCAGGGCGCCGACATCGTCATCTGCCTGAGCCACATGCGCGAGCCCAACGACAACAAGCTGGCGGAGCAGACGGGTGGCATCATGGACATCATCCTTGGTGGCCACGACCACTACTACAGCCACAGCCTCATCAACGGGACCCATGTGCTGCGCTCCGGCACCGACTTCAAGCAGCTGAGCTACGTCGAGGCTCGCAAGAAGACCGACGGCTCCGGAAAATGGGACTTTGACATCTGGCGCCGCGACGTGACGTCCGACGTGGCCGAGAACAAGCCGGCGGCCGAGCTCGCCAGTCGTCTCACATCGAAGCTGCAAAAGTCGCTGTCGCGGCCCGTTGGCTGGACGGCCATGCCGCTCGATGCCCGCTTCAGCACCGTGCGCGTCAGAGAGTCCAACGTCGGCAACTGCGTCTGCGACGTCATGAGACGCTATTACAACGCCGACTGTGCCATCATGGCGTCCGGCACCATTCGCGGCGACCAGATTTATCCTCCCGGGGCGATTCGCATCAAGGACATCACCAACTGCTTCCCCTTTGAGGATCCTGTCATCCTGCTCAAAGCAAAGGGCCAGGCCATACGCGATGCGGTAGAGAATGGAGTTTCGATGTATCCCGCTCTCGAGGGCCGATTTCCCCAAGTCTCCAACCTCGTCTACGAATTCGACCCGAGCAGGGAAAGCGGCAAGAGACTCACGTTCCTGTCGATTGGCGGACAAGATCTGGATCCGGAAAAGCAGTATACGATAGCCACCCGCGGGTACATGGGGCGCGGGAAAGGTGAGGGCTGACCGTGGCGCTTTCGTCGAGGAACAGCACGAACTGACAGCACGTACCACAGACGGTTACACGAGCCTGCTTGTCAAGTCGGAGGGGGGCGAAGTCGAAGAGATTGTGGATGAGGAGCACGGGATACTCATCTCCACCATGCTACGGCAGTATTTCATGGGCCTGCGCACCATCGGCCAGTGGAAGCGGCTGCCCGAACACTGGGTCGGAGTCGCTGAGGAGGCAGACGTGCCACTCGCGTCGGCCCGTAAGAGAGGACACGACCAGGTGGACGATGGGGCAAACGGCGAAGAGCACGAGACGCCGCCGAGGAAGCGAAGCGAGGGCGCTGGCATGACCTGGCGAGCCTTCCTGCGCCAGCGGCTCGGACTCGGCGAGCAGCCGCTGGACGAAGACGACGACGACCACTTCGACCCGCACAAGGACGGCGGCGAGCACGAGCACAACGGCGAGGAGGAGATCCGGGCCGAGTTGCAGATGCTGCTGATGCGCAAGTTCTGGACTCGCTGGGCGCTCAAAGCCGGCGTTAAGTCGAGCGTTTGTGACCCGTTGAAAGAAGGCGAGTTTACGGTGGACTGGACGCGAGTCATCGCGCCGCGTCTTGACGGACGGATCCGAATGGTGGCAGCCTAATGGGTCTGGGAGGCTGTGGCTAGACGTTGGAAGACTCAGGTGGACGAGGGTCAAAACGGAAAAGACGGATCAGGGAAGGGGCCAGGTTTCGCATACTGCATTTTCGGGCTGGACACTGATACAGGTCATAGTAAAGCAGCATTTTTTCGCTCCATCTCAATCTTGCCAAGTGGCCCGACTCAGCTTTCTATGTACAAGAGGCAGAATATATACACTACGAAGATAGGTCCCTGTTACCACCCACGTCCCAGCCTTCGTCTGAGCACAACCCTGGACTCGAGACTACTGCGACCGACTGTTACGCGGCACACTTGCCGCTCCTGCAGACAAGAGAGTCCGAGCAATCGTTGTAATGGCGGCAAGGGGCGCCTTAGAGGAAGTCAGTTGTTGTGTCCCGTCTGGAAAGCAGGCGGGGCGATGCCAGTGGAGAGCGACGACTCGGGGGAGGCTGATGACTTGCCTTTGCAATGGCCCGGCCATTCACAATCGCTTGCAGTCGGAATGGCAGCGGCGTCGGAGGCGGACTCGGCGGAAGACTGAACAACCTCGGGAGGAGCAGCAGAAGACTGAAGCTCGGCGGGAGGGGGAGCAGCAGCCTCGGCAGCGAGATTGGCGGGAGGTCGAGAATGTTTGAGGGCAGCAGAGGGCTTCGGCTTGGCCCCCGAAGTCTCGGTGGCACGACCGCGCCCCTGGGCGACCGGCTCTCCAGACGGTTCAAGGGCAGCAGAAGGCTGCGGCCTGGCCTTCGAAGGCTTGGTGGCACGATCGCGCCCGTTGCGGGCGGAGATGCGCTGGATGAGCCGGTCGCCGAGGGGCTCGATGCTTTCCTCGAACTCATCGAAGGTCTTGGCGGCCCAATTGGCCTTCTTGCCGGGGACGGCGTCCTCGCCGGTGAAGGCGATGTAGAGGACGTCGTTCTCGTCGTGGCCGCTGTTGCCGCTGACGGCCTTGCCGAAGCAGGCGGTGGCCAGGGAGAGCGAGGCCTCGCCGACCATGGCCTCTTCGCCATCGTCGCCGTTGGTGTCACCCCAGATGCCGTACACCTGGGGACGCACGGTGTAAGCAAAGAGACGGCGGAATTCCCAAGAGCGAGGGAAGACGGTCAAGAGAGGCTGAGCGAACAGAGACGGCGTCACGAGACGGCCAAGTTCCCTCACCAACGTGGAAAAAGGGGATGGGCAGAGGCCGACGTACCATCTTGCCGTTGCCGCAGACGACGGCGACGATGCTGCCGAGCTGGACGCCGTACTCCCGCGGCTCGAACGTCTTCCAGCCGGGCTTGGAGCCGCTGTTGCCGAGGACGACGTACGGGTGGACGGTGGCGCTCAGGTCGCCGAGGCCGTTGCCGAGGTCATCGAAGCCGTCGTCGAGGTCGTTGCCAGAGCTGGAGCGGTAGTTGGTGCTGGTGTAGCTGGTGAAGAGGCTGCGCATCGCCGTCTGGGACTGCGTGTCGGTCGAGCTGCCGCAGCGGGCGGCCTCGCCGGGGTCGGCGGCGGGCGCGCCGTCGCAGTCGATGTCCATGTTGGCCAGCTCGCCGTTCTGGCCCTGGATGTAGAGCACGCCGAAGTCCTCCAGGTGGTCGCCGCAGTAGCCGAAGTCTTGAGGGCGGCCCGCGTCAGCCGTCTCGCCTCCCAAGAGCCGGCTTCCATGCAGGAGAAAGAGAGGGAGAGAAGAGGTTCTGAAGAGGGCGAGTCTGCCGTAACAAGAGCGGAAGAGGGAAGTCAAAGCAAAGAACCTACTGCCTGCGTCTCTCGCGACGCTGTGGAAGCCGGTGGCGAGCGTGTTCTTGCACTGCCCCTGCTTGACGATGCTCTGGTAAAAGGCCTTGACGTTGGCCGGGACCGCCTTGGCCGCCGACAGAGCGGGCGAGACCGCGGCCGCCACCAGGACGGCGCGGCGGAGGGGAAGCATGGCCGCGAAAAGGAACAAGGAGTCGTGAGCGCGGACTCGCACGCTGGAGACGGCGGGAGAGCTCGAGCGAGTCCAGCAACCGCTTGATATCGGGCCGTTTCCAGGAACGGAGAGGAAAGATAAAAGGACGGGAGACGGTCGCGGCCGGCGCTGACGCTCTGCTCCGGGGACGGCTTCTCGACGTTCTGGCTCTTCCTCCTGGCTGTCCGTCCCGGGCAGGAGAGGGCGCCGAAGGGCCGGCTTCTTATATCTGCGCGTCGAGGCCGACGCGTACCCGTCCGGAAGAGCGCCCAGTCTTCATTTCGGCCAGGGGTGACGAGAAAAGAAGAGCAGAGGCCGGGAAGGGAACAAGGGAGACGAGAGAAAAGCCAGGCGGTCCGTCTGACGGGCCGACGGGCCACGTAGAAGCAAGACGGCCGCGAGGCATCACGCCTGGCGTTCCCCCGGAGCCTTGCCGGGGATGCCCTCGCTGCGTCTCTGCCTCGGCGTTTCAGATCAAGGGTCCTGGGCATTGCGCCCAGAAAAAACGCCTGCGCCGGCAGCCGATGGACGGGCTTGGGACGAGGGGAAGGGGGGCGAGTCCGGATGAAACAACGCCTTTCCTTTCCACGCGCGAGGCATATTTCCCAAGTCATGCTTCTTCTGCTCGGCCAACGGCCCTCGTCCGGACTCGCCGGGGTACGAGACGGTCGGCCGAGCGGCCCGGCGCAAGCAGGAGAGGTGGCAGCGCGGCCGGCTTCGGCCTTGGTCGCATGGCGTCCGGTCGCCGAGCCGGGACCGGCGGTCAGAATGCAGGTATAAACTCGGGCTGCCGCGAGAATTGCACACGGGACTCGCCCTCTCCTTGACCTGGCCCTCCTCTCCGCCCCTTTTTTTGGGGTGCGGCGTTTATGCTGAAGAGGAGCCTTGAAACGTCGTGGGAAGACGGCCATGGTATTCTGGAATTCGCATCCCAAACCGTTTGTTTCACCACCGGGGCTCAGCATGACGGTAATTAAACACCAAGATGGGTGCGGACCGGTCGGCTTTATTCAACTCATCGGGCCCTGCCCTGGGCTGGGATCGTCGCGGATCGCCGAGGGAGCAAACAGAGATGGCCAAGCCGGTTCAGACGAAGCGCGCCGAAGCGGACCACGAGAGACACTCGCCGCGTTTATCAATGATACGACTAGAGCCAGGGAGCCGTTCTTGCACGTGCCCCCACGATGAGATCCTCGGCATTCGTTCCGCGAACAACCGGACAGATCAGCCAAGTCTCCGTCTGAACATACCGCCTCAGCTCCCCTTCCCATTCCAGTCCTCTTTCCGGTTTTCCTCCTTTGCCCTCTTGGAACGAGTCCACCGTCTTCCCCAGCCGTTTCCTCCACGCCTTGTTCTACGCTCTTGTTTGCAGGCGAGCAACAGGGGCATCGTGGCGTCCGTCAAACTCCCGACGTTTCTGAAGCTCGGCCCCGGCAGGGTGGCCCGGCCTTGGAGGCTTGGATGCGGAATGGCCGTAAGCATAGGAACACACTGCATGCATGGAGGAGGATCTGCATGAGGTGGCCGACGGTCCTGGACAATAACTACATGTCTGTTTCCTGAGACATGTGAGCTTCTCGAAATTGCACGGAACTTGTCCGTGCCCCCGGCAATGCCCAGTGTTTAATGCGGAGACAGAAAAAATTATCGTGATTCGTCAATGCATTCATGTTCTGCGTACATGATCGTACAGTCAGACGGCTTCGTCCCGCCGCGAGACCCGGACCCAGAAGTCATCCATGATCAGCATGGCGGCGCTGAGGAGCCGCACCGGCTTGTCCACATTGACGATCGTGAAGTCGAACCGGCGCAGCAGCTGGTCGAGGAACGTCAGCGATGGTCTCTCGGCAGTTGTTGCACAACTCGGGCCGTTGTCTGAGACAGCGGGCCGAGGCGCATGTAAAACTACACGGCATCTATTTTGAAGAAGAGTCGTCCAAGGGAAATAAAAAAAAAAAATAAAGTGAAAGCGGCTTACCTCGACATAGACCTTGTTCAGCTCCATCTGGGCAATCGTCCGGCCCAGGCACTGGAACTTGCCGTAGCCAAAGACCAGCTCGACGGCGCCGACCATCTCGCGCAGCCGGTCCGGGTCGGCCTCGGCCGCCTCGGCCTCGAGCCAGCGGTCCGGGCGGAAGACGTCGGCGTCGGGCCCGAACAGCGCCCTCGACCGCAGCAGGCCGCAGATGTTGTGGCCGACCTGGACGCCGGCCGGGACGGCGTGGCCGAGCAGCACGTCGCCGCCGGCCGGCACCTGCTTGGACAGCACGCCGGTCGCGGGCGGGAACATGCGGATGCCCTCGCGGATGACGGCCTGCAGGTAGGGCATGCGCCGGGCCTCGGCGTCGCGGACCGGCGACGACACGAGCCCGCTGGCGATGCCCGTGTCGATCTCGGCCCGCAGCCGGGCCAGGGCCGCAGGGTTGCCGAGGAGGCACAGCATCGTCGACCGGACCGCCGTCGCCGTCGTGTCGGAGCCGGCCACGCTGTTTTCGTCCTCGTCAGCCAGAAGAAGAAGAAGAAGAAGAAGAAGAAGAAGAAGAAGAAGAAGAAGAAGAAAAAGAACAAGAAGAAGAAAAAGAAGAAAAAGAAGCTTCTGCCACTCACGTCTCGACAAAGACCTCCTGCATCAGCTCGTCGCGCGTCAGGCCGGCGTCGACAAAGGCCTGCATCATGTCGCGGCCGCGCTTGGCGCCGGGCGCCAGGCGGCCGTCGACGAAGCCGGCGGCGAACTGCATCAGGCGGCCGAAGCCGGCCGAGTCGCCGGCGGCGGGCCCCATGGCGTTGAGCGGCCAGCGGCCGAGCAGGGCCAGCAGGCTCGGCACGCTGCTCAGGAACATGACGAAGGGGAAGAAGCGGCGCGTCAGCGCGTTGTACCGGTACAGGTCGCGGTCCTCGCGCAGGAAGCCGAAGGCGGCGCCGAAGCCGAGCTCGCTGATGACGTCGAGCGCGAAGTAGTTGCACTTGAGCGCCAGGTCCATCGGCCGGTACTCGTGCGCCGTCGACAGGTACTTGCGCTCGATGAGCCGGACGAAGGCGCCGACGTGCTTGTCGATGCCGGGCTCGAAGCCGCCCATCTCGCGGCCCGAGTACTGCAGGACCCGACCTTCGTTATCATCGGGGCCCGGACAAGGAGGAAGGGGAGGAGACAAGACTCTTACCCCCGGCCCCATCTTGCTCTTGAGCGTCTTGTGCTGCCGGTCGTCCGTCATGGAGAAGATGTTGTCGACGTGCGGGTTGATGCGCACCGCCTTGTAGTACGGCCCGCGCGTGTATTCGCTGCGCGCGGCCGACATCATCCGCAGCACGTGCGGATCGCTGACGAGGACCATGTTGGGGCCTGTGCGGACGATGGGGCCTGGCGGAAGAGACGACGTCAGTGCTGGTCCGACAGAGACACGACTGACGAGTGTCCTCTCCCGCAAGCCCTCTCGTCCGGGGCCTCTCGGCCGGGAGGGGGGGGGACGAGATATCGGCGGCCGAGCTGCATACCGTATCTCCTCTCGAGCTCGAGCATGTCGTAGTGCGCCCGCCCGCCGTACATCTTGCGCGCCATGGCCAGGTTGGTCCATCCCATCCACCTCGGGCCCGGTATGTGTGACAGCCGGCGCTGGTCCCGGATGCTCGCCGCCACCAGGGCCACCACGGCCGAGGCGCAGGCGACGACCACGAGGCCGACCGTCAGCGACGACAGGGCCCAAGGCCAGCCCAGCAGGGAGCCGATGGCCATCTTGGTCTGATGGTACTCTGCCCAGGGGAAGATGATCATGGCTCCGGGTTGCTGCCGGGGCGAGAGAGAATGGGCCAGGACGAAAGCGTCTCCGGGCCGGCGTACGGCGTCAGGAGAAGAAGCGCGGCCGTCAATCTTATACACGCCTCTCCTGCGTCTCGCCCCCTCCTACGGGAACGAGCATATATTGGTATCTGACCAGCCGGCCCTGCGGCCACGACGCAACGTAAGAGCGATAGAGGGGACCTAAGTTCCTGATCCCGGCTCCCCCGCCACGGGAGCTCACATGCGAGAGAAAAGTGCGTATATGCATATCGAGATTGTGGCACGTTCGCAACCAGAGTCTCCAGGGGCAAAGGTCGCAGCCTTGGTGGGGAGAGAGGGCCATCGCGTGCCGCTATCGCCCCGGACGA
Source organism: Cordyceps sp. RAO-2017 (assembly GCA_002591385.1). Lineage (NCBI taxonomy): Eukaryota > Fungi > Ascomycota > Sordariomycetes > Hypocreales > Cordycipitaceae > Cordyceps > Cordyceps sp. RAO-2017. The sequence goes on along the minus strand of NJEV01000158.1, from coordinate 2,083 downwards.
CAGGCCTCGGCTTTCTCCTTCGCGCTGCCACTATCCCCGGCGGTGGCATGTTTCGCCCGAGCAGGGGCCTTGTTTCTGGTTCTGCCGATGCGGAAAACAGGTGTTATGCGGGATGAGAGGGCGTGTTGCGGGCGGCAAGGGATCGGGAGAGCTGGCGCTGCCCCTGTAGCCGTTGACAACCAAGCATACTCTACGGTTACCATGTACGGCATGGCAGTTGTCAAAGCGGCTGTGTACAGTTTGTACAATGTGCCCGAGAGCCCCCCCCCTGGCGTAGGATCATGATGTTCTAGTGGCCGTCTTCAACGTTGCCACTTGCCTCCAGCATCTTCCCTATCCGTGGTTTGCTCCTCTGCATGCATCGTGCACATGGTACATAAGTCTATCAACGCAGAGCACGAAGCCCAGAGTTAGCACTGAAGTACGTGCAGAAACGTTATAGTTCCTGCTCACAAGCAATATAATATGCATACTTGACAATAAGAGCAAGGTACAGAGAGTATATGTGTGCTCTGCATCACAACAGCATACGATCCTCAACGAGTTTCCGTTTCCAAAACCAAGAAACGGACGAGATTCCACGGACTAGACCTATACCAGATAGGCAACGAGCGGGGATTCAACCCCTTCTCCTATCGACAAGGTCCCCGGCCACACAAAGGGCAACTCGTTTCTTGCCAGGCCGCCGACGAATTGGCCTCGCGTCCGTCCTTGCGCCCCTTGCCACCGACTCCACACGCATGCATGTCATGTCGCTCTGGCCCCTTTGGCAGCCGGCCGGACCAAGGCAAGGCGCAAGGCAGAGAAGGCTCGCTGCATTAGGGCCCTTCCCTGCAGGCACGGGCGAGGAACGTGATGGGCAGCGACGGCGAGGATCAAGACGGACGGGCAGCGAGAGACAAGGAACAGGATCGATTCGCCATTGACCGCGGGCCCTATCCTATATCCGTGCAGGGTAAAAAAAGACGTCGGCCGGGATGGGAGACGCTGGGACGCGCCGGGCTCGAGACAACCCACATGGCCGGCATGAGCTGAAAGTCGGATCGCCGACGAGCTGTGCCGGCTTCTTCCCTCTCTCTGTCTTTCGCGCCCGTCGGCTGCTCGTCTTGAGTTGCGGCTGTCGAGTTGGGCTCGGTTGACTTGACTCGGCCGTTCCATGTCCAGGACTCGAGTCGGCAAAGCAAGGCAGCCGGGCAACTCCGGGCCCAAGGTCTGCCGATGCATATACATTCCAACGTGACTACCTGCATAGGGTTATCAGTTATGCATATCGCCGCCGGCTCTTGCGTCTCCCCGTCTTTCTCATAGGCTGCTGCCGGCCACGCACCGCGACGCCAGACAGTTCCAAAAGTCTCGTAAACCGGGAGGAGACAACACCGATATCCCAACGGCAACGAGGACGCTCTTCGCCTCGGCGCGCCGACGTCTGGCCGAGCGATATCCATCCATCCATACTTCTTCCAGCCGTCTTCTTCGTCTGTGCGCCTGCATGTCAGCGCCCACGCGAGGCACGATCCGTGGGCGGAGCAGGTGGAAGGGAAAGAAAAAGAAAGGAAAACGGCATGGCCCGACCTCTCTCATCCCTCCGCCGTGGGACACGGCATGCGCGGCCGGAACCGCCAGAGGCTGTGAAGAGTCGCGCTCGATCGTCTTGAACACTTTCGAGCAAGGCACCGTCCCACTGAACGCCATGCGCTGCCCTGCCTGACCAGAGTTTCTAGCCATTGAGCAAGTTGAAGCCAGGCAAAGCTCAGTTGCTCGAAACTTATACATGTGCCCACACAACTCTCGTCAAGCAAGCCCTGAAAAAAGGAAAAAAAAGCCGAAATAAAGCCCCAAACGAGAAAGACTGAGCAAAGGCGTTCGGTCAAGCCACATGAATAAACCTCGGGAAAAGCCTCATGTCTCGGGGCGCGGAGGCGGCGTGGCCGAGTGGGAAGCTTGAGTCTAGACGCCGCCCCGTGCCTGTGATGCCGCGACGAAGCTTCGGGCTGGGCCGTCAAGCGTGGCTGTGGCTTGCGAGTTAAATTGCCTGTGTGGAAGATGGAAGCAGACCAACGATGAGGAGAAAAAAAAAAAGAAA
>NJEV01000157.1:22416-33367 GCA_002591385.1 Cordyceps sp. RAO-2017 | reverse complement strand
GGCGTGAACTCGCGCGTGTTCTCGACCCGCTTGCGGAACTCGATCTTGACGCAGTCGGCGCCGACGGCGACGTTGCCGACGGCGGGCACGTCGAGGGCGACGCTGCCGGCCTCGGCCAGCTGCTTGGCCAGCGCGGCCCGCTGCTCCTGCGGCGTGGCCAGCAGGGCCGTCTCGACCGCCTTGGCGTCCTTCTTGAACTGCGGCCCGAAGCGCTTCTTCTCGATGTCGATCTGCCACTCGTCCATGACGAGGGGCTCGTCGAGGCGCTCGCGGACGACGAGCGGGGCGCCCGTCTTGTTGGCGTGGACACTGAGGTCGTAGGCGCTGCGGTCGGCGCAGCCGACGCACTCGACCCAGCCGGACGTCGTCAGCAGCTCGGCGTCCCAGCAGTCGCAGGCGTAATGGGCCATCTCGTTCTGCATGTGCTGGCGGAAGCGCATCTTGGTCTGGTCGACGCCGATCTTGGCGAGGAAGAGGTGGATGCGGGCGAGGAAGTAGCCGAGCGTCTCATTGTCGACGAGGCCCTGCTCAACGGCGCGGCCGACGGCGATGCGGCGCGTCTCGGTCCGGCCGGCCAGCTGCGTGTCGCGGTCGAGCAGGACGAGCTCGACGTGCTCGACCTCGCGGAAGCGGCCATGGCGCTTGCCGCCCTGGGGGTCGACGAAGTGCTCGATCTCGGCCATGAGGAACTCGCGCACGCGCAGGAGGCCGGCCCGCGGCGAGATCTCGTTGCGGTACGACTTGCCGATCGAGGCCGAGGCGAAGGGCATCTGGCCCTGGTTGAACTCGAGCAGCTTGGCGAAGTTGAGGAACTGGCCCTGGGCCGTCTCGGGCCGGAGGTAGCCGGGCAGGTTGCTGCTGGGGCCGATGGACGTCTGGAACATGAGGTTGAAGGCGACCGGGTCCGAGGGCCGTTCGCCCGTGGCCGGGTTCCGGAGGTCGTACTTGCGGATCAGGTCGCCGAGCTCGGGCCCATCGTAGTTGTCGATGCGGGCCAGCACCTCGCCGTACTCGCGCACGAGAGCGTCGTCGAGCCGGACCGCCTCCGCCTTAGCGCCCTTCTTCTTCTTCTTCTTCTTGGCGTCCTCGTCGCGCTCCTCGACCGCCTGGCCGCGCGCCTCCCGGTCGCCGTCGAGGCGGGCCTCAAGTACGGCCTCGACGAAGTGGTCGGCGCGCAGGATCTCGCCGTTCTTGGGGTCCTTGCACATCCAGTCGGCGAACTTGTCGACGTGGCCGCTCGTCTTGAGCACCTCGTGCGGCGTCAGGGCCGTGCAGTCGACCTCGAGCATGTCCTCCTCGAGCACGAAGTGCTTGCGCCACAGGTCGACGATGTTGGCCTGCAGCGAGCAGCCGGGCGGGCCGTAGTCGTACAGGCCGCCGACGCCGCCGTAGATCTCGAACGAGGGCGTGTAGAAGAGGCGCCGGCGCAGCAGGCCGTCCAGCACCGCCTTCTCCAGCGGCTGGCCCTTGAGCGTCGTGGCCGTCGTCGACGTCATGGCGGCGGCCGCGCCTCCTGGCTGCTGCTGCTGCTGCTGCTGATTCTTTTTCTTCGTCCGCAGTCCGACCACTTGGAAGGCGGCGGCGACCGTTCGGCTCCCGGACAGAGGGCGGCGGAGGCGGCGCTCGCTAGTCGCGCGGGGGGGCGAGAGACTGGCGGCAGCGAGGTTCGGTCTACAGGGCGATGAGGCGCACGATAGAAGAAGTCGAATTGGCTTCATCCACCGTAGATATGCCACGCTGATGGGAAGGGGGGCCAGAGAGAGAGGGGGAGAAAAAAGGGCGTGAGTCACGATCGTTCCAGCAGACAGACAACCAATCTTCCTGATGGTGGTGGGTTGTGGTGGTGTGTGTGGCTGTGGAGGTTGGCGGTGCGGTACTGGCAGGTACCCTGCTCCGGCCCGGTGAGCTGAGGGTACCGAGCCTGTGGCGGGGAAACAGGTGGGGGGCGAGTATCAGGGCACGCTCGGCACCGTAGCCCTGCGCGGCAGAAGCGCCACGAATTGTACATAAGTCAGGGATCTCGGGTACTTCCGCCTGCTAGCCGTGGAGGAGGTCGTCCGGGCCTTCAAAGTACATTCGGTACATTATTTTACCCCCTCCTTCGGTCTAGGGCTCCTGCGCAGGCACATGCCAGCCTTGCCTCGACGTCCAGCCTCTTGGCCCTCCAGCAAGCTTCCCTTGTCTTACACGGTGCCCCTTTTCCCATCTACCCTTCTGGCCAGCAGCACACGAGCGGGGATTCGCGAATCTCGCAACATGCTCGGGACCGGCGGGTAGCGAGACAGATCTACTGTAGTTGCTGGGCCGGAGCCCTGACTTGTCACTTGTCACCGTTCTCGTCCTGCCGCCTCTTGCCCGTCCCCGCCTTTGCCCGAACAACGCCCTTCTTTTTTTGCTACCCACATCTTTCTCGCCGAGGCACAGCCAGATACGACAGGCTGTCTGTGATTATCCTAGAAACGTAGCTACATCGTCTTTCCCCCTCACGCCGAGTCGCGCGTCGGCGTCACCGGCCGGCTCTCCTGCCTGAAGAAGCCGATGTGGGATCGGTGCGCGACATACTCGCTGTCGGCGTAGCCCAGTATGCCCTCGATCTCGACGCTCTGATGGCCCATGATCCTCTTGATCTCCGAGGCCGCGTAGTTGACCAGTGCCCTCCCGACCTCCCTGGCGCTGCCCTCCCAGCGTTTGCCGGCCGGCCCGGGAGACGACCGCTTCTCGACCACCACCAGCCGCACCACTTCGTGCTGCGCGAACTGGCCCTCGATATCTACCACCCCGACCGGCAACAGGCCGGCCTTGCCCAGCAGGGCCCGGTGACAGCCGGCGTCGATGTATATCGTGCCGTGGGGGTTGGGTGTGTGGAGGAGCCAAAAGTAGCGATCTTGGATCGGGTCGTTGGACGGCAGGAATCGCGTATGCAGGGGCGGAGCCACGCCGTCGTGCACCTTGGTCGATGCCTCCGTCAGGTTCAGGGACAGCGTCTTGCGGAGCAGAGCCTCGCCGGACTGCTCGTCCGACTCGGACGAGCTGCTCTCCGGCGTGCGGGAGCGCGTCAGGTACCGGACGATGGCGAGGATGTTGCCCGGATTTGACGACCGGGTGATGATGGTCGTCACGCCCGCCAGTGTCCCGAGCTTGGCCGCGACAATCTTGGTGCTCATGCCGCCCGTGCCCAGAGCGGAGCCGGCACTCGACACTGTGCCATCAGGTCAGTCTTCTTCCTTTCGCCTGTCAAGCGCCACTCCGCCAGCAGGTCGAACACGAACCGTCGGCGTTGAGGGAAGATATGTCGTTTACAATCTCAATTGGACGGGCATCGGGGTGCGTCCGGGGGTTCTTGTCGTACAGACAGTCGACGTCGGTCATGAGGAACAGCATGTCGGCGTGGATCATGGCGGCCGTGATGGCCGAGAGGGTATCGTTGTCTCCAAACTTGATTTCGGAAACGGCCAGCGTGTCGTTCTCGTTGACGATGGGGATGACCCCAATCTCCATGAGCTGGTTGAAGGTGTTTTGCGCATTGATGTACCTCGTCCGCTGCGTTGTCCCGCGTCAGCGTCATGTCTCCATGGGCGGTGGAGCTCGAGGCGACTGCAGGTAGCGGGACCTCTTACATCGGCAATGTCGTTCCGAGTCAGGAGAATCTGCGCAATGGGCTGCGACAGGTGGCCGAACAGGCTGTCCCAGAGGCTGATCAGGCGGCACTGGCCGATGGCCGCGAGCGCCTAGCGGTAGACGTTAGAAGGGTGTCCGAGTCTCGAGACATGCCGAGAATGCTTGCCTGTAGCTGGGCGAGATGCTTCGGCCGCTTGTCGATGTCCATGCGGCGAAGGCCGACGCCAATGGCTCCGGATGAGACGATGACGACCCGGTGGCCATTTTTCCTCAGCTTGACGGCCGTGTCGACGATGAGGGTCAAAATGGGCAGCAGAGGCTCGTGTGACTGCTCATCGACGATGGAGCTGGTGCCTGTTCCAGCCTGTCAGAAGGGAAAAGCCATTACATGTACGTGAGGAGGGCGGCAAGCTCATCTTTCCCTCACCTACCCAGCTTGATGACGATGGTCAGGGCCCTCGGCCGCCTCATCGTTTCGACTGCGGACGGAAGGCTGTCAGTTCAGCGATGATGGGATGTGACGAGGCAATGCGTGCTCGAAAAAGCGCCAGGGGGAGAGGGCATAATAGGCGCGAGGCGGCGGCGGCAGCTCCAGACAGCCTGGCTCATGAGTCATGCCGAAGCAGTAGCCGGGGCGGCAGGATATATATATACATACATATGTGCATCCCGCACACACGTGAATGAAGGCCGGCGGGCGCATACCTGGAGCTTGAGCCTGATCCATGTCCACTTGGGCCGTCATCGTCACCAAGCACGTGCATGGCACGTCGGGCGTGTGGTATGCGGAGGAGCGAGCGAGTCGCAATGGCCGGGTCTCGCGATGGCGGTCCCGGGCCCAATGTCGGTCGGCCGCGGCCGGACGGGTCGCGCGCGGCGACACCCACCCGGTCGCCGCTCCGCCAATCAGAGGCGGCGAGGCCGGCCCGGCGTTGTCTCGACGGCTGGCGAGCCGGAGAGGAGGAAGCGCGGCCGAAACCTTGTTGAAAAGTATTGGTGTCGTGACGATGGCGGGCGGATGGATGGCAGCCTGCCGACCCGAGGGAGGCCAATTCGGGGTTTATGCCTCGTGCCAAGGGGGGGTCCGATGGACGAGTGAGTTCCAGAATCTGGCAGCCCGGCTCCACGAGCTGGCCTCGCACGCAGACAAAAGATCCGGCGAGCAAGCTCGAGGTCCCGCTGCCTGGAAGCCAGAAGCGCACGAAGACTCAAGATGGCACCAACGTATAGCAGCGTAATAATATTATTCCGTGTCCGCCGACCGGCACTTTAGGTTAGGTACTTAGGTACTAGGCTTGCTTATGCCTACCTGCACAGTTGACTCAGGTGATCCGGCCTATTTTCTAGATGGACACTTCAAAGAGCTAGTGCGTTGGGAGAAGTCGAGGACTTTATCTCTGCATGTCGAGAATGGTGTAGGACAGCTCTGGTTCCTTAAGCTATTCATTATTCATTCGCGAGACTTGCGGCTCTTGGCGAAGGCCGTGGCATTCTGCTAGAGTAGAAGTGTATTGTCGTCTCTATCCATCAGCAACTACTTCCTTACCACAGTTCTATTTTCGGACAAGACTATCCATGTCTTCCCGACATCGGTAGCATGTCATCCCAAGCGCAGCAACTGTACAGTTTGCACGGATTTCAGCGCAGAAGGCAAAACCATTAGGCTAGAACACCTGAGCTGCGATCTCGCGCTGCAAAATCGTCAAATAAACGAGCCGAGTGCCCACCGCATATCATCGCCGGTTTTCGAGGCGCAACAAGTTGGTATACTAAGGTGATACACTTGACGGCCTTGGAAGAGCGCAGATTCTTCGGGAAGATGGTAGTGTACTATGCAAATATGCGTCCATTCTCGAGGAGTAATATCTAGTTTTCGCATAGTATTTGTTTTAAACCTTGAGGATACAGTGGCTAGTACAAATGAGGGCCAGGAGTCGAACCGAGTAGCTGCAGCTATTAGAAAAGTCACCATCTAACCTGTCGGCCTTGCAGGCTATACCGAAGGCTGGGTCCGTCTATATCTAGTCCGGCCCTCGCTTCTTAGCTGTTCGCGGAAGATAAACACACTACGTTTAGCCGGTCCCCTTTGCCTCATACCCCAAGCTTTCATGTTTTAAATACTTGATGTTCAGTAAGAAAGAGCTCGTACACGCATATAGAATAAGGGGGCTTCAGGCTGGAACCCGAAACGAGGCTGCTGGTGGAGCGAGAGAAGACGGGGAGAGAAAAAGGGGCACACGTATCGTGTCTTTGCTGCGACCTCGGGTCTGAGCCTGCTAAGCCAACTCAATCGAGATCCCAATCGACAGACGGCCAGATCCGATCCAATACCTGCACAGAGGTTGTCGTCGTTGACCAAAGGATGCGTCGTGCCCTGGAGCAGCACATCTCTAGCATTGCCCTTTGCATACGGATAAGGGGGACGGGATTCCCGGAGCTTGCGGTGTCGGATACCTTCATTTACCGCACTGCAACAATCGACTTCTTATTAGCAACATGTGAAAACTCGTTCCCTGGATAGAAGCTCCCTTATATTATCGGTATATAGAAGCTATTGATAAAGAGAAGCAATACAGAGCCAGAAAGCTAATTCGATGGGAAATTTATCCGGTCAGGGTCGAATCCACCTGGTGGTTGCCCGCCGATTCCAGCTGCTGATTGTCGACCGATTCCACTAGATGGAAAAATTATTCTGTTAGGGTCGAATGGTGGCTCGGATCGTTCGGATTGGCACTTTTGAAAGACTTTTTCAGTCACAATTTGGCATTGCTGTTCAGTCAATGCATCGCAAGAAACCGACTCCCTTATCTCTTCGCACGGCACCCCACAAGGGAAAGACGTGAATTGCTGTTTGCTGTTGCAAGTCTTGTCTTTAGGGTCGGACCGCACTTGAGGGCTAGCCGCAGCAAATCCGAGAAGAGCGAAGAGGGCTGTCGTAGAGGCCTTCATCTTGAACGAAGGAAATAAACCACTCGTCGAGTGGTGATGATGCTGGTGCTTGTCTTGTAATGACAGAATAAAATCGTGGTGATTTTGTTGCCAGTGTTGATAATAAATGCACGATAGAACCGATAGGATGAGTTTGGTGACAATGATGGGATCTCCAGCCGCGAGCATGGCGGCCTTTATACGTGTGCGTACGCCGTGAATTACAAGCAGCTTCGCGCATCGACCTTGAGTCGTACAGGAGGCCGAGCCGGGAGCATGGCATGCGTGTAAACTCTGCTCTAGTAGCACGATCCTCGAGCAATGCTCTACATGGCTTAGAGTGCAATATTCGACCACGACGACGCCCATTTCTACTTTTCGATAACGCCGAGCAGGCATTTCCTTGAAGGCGAGCCATGCGTCAGGGGGCAGCAAAGCTCGGCGTCTTAGAAGGCCTTGGTCTATTCCCTCGTAAATATTATATCGTTGGTACATCGAGTGCATAGGTTGTCAGGTTTCAGGCGGACGCATAGACAGGGCGTTCGAATCTGCGGCGTCTTTTACCGGTTTCATCACGGTATGGCGTCATATTTCTGAGCCCCGTCTCCAGACTCCTGCGGCTGCCATGCTTCGGATTATACGAGGCTGCCCGGGATTGAAGCCATCGAAGCCTCGAATAGACATGGCCGCAGGGAGTTGAAACTGTAAGGGCTGTGACATACACTAGGTACCCTGGGCGTAATTCGGTACCACCAGCTACCCGGCTCACCGCCTGCCTATCTTGGCACATATCTGATTATTCACACTTCATACCTCTCCGACCTACGACCTACTGCATCGACGGGCACGGCTTCATCGACGGCCGGCCTCCTCCCTCCCTCGCCCCCTCCCGCCCGTCCATCATCGATGGATACCCGACCCCCTGGCCTGACTTCGGTGTGAGCCAACGCGACCGGGTGTCTGCCGGAGCCTCCTCTCCCCGCGCGCAATCGAAGCCCACCGTTGCCGTGCCGCCCAAACCAACCTTCTCCTCCGCGATGGCCTCCTCCTCCTCCTCCTCCTCCTCGTCTTCCGGCGTCCCGTCCGCAGCCCCGCCGCGGCGGCCGGACGACCGAGTCGAGGCGCAACCACCGGCCGACGACGTCGTCGCCAACGACCCGGCGCGGACCGGCTTCGACCCGCAGACCAAGTGGTGGATGAACTACTTCCGCATCCTCAGCGGCCAGATGACGCGCGAGGGCCAGTTCCACTACCGCGAGTGGCGATACCAGGTGCACGAGGAGCGCGACTGCCGCCGCTGCAACGAGTACCGCGACTGGCTCTTCGCCTACTCGCCCGTCGTCCGCTTTCTGTCCGACAAGGTCCAGGCCCTCAACGGCACGCTCGACGGCTCCAACGTGCTGTGCCGCCGCTGCCCCGCCCGTCTCGACTCGGCTGGCCAGATCCACCGCCAGTCTGGCGGCTTCAGCCCCGGCCACGGCATCCTGCTCTGCGCCAACGAGATCCGCGACCGCAAGCACCTCGAGGACACGCTGGCGCACGAGATGATCCACGCCTGGGACCACCTGCGCTGGAAGGTCGACTGGACTGGCGACAAGGACCTGCGCCACGCCGCCTGCACCGAGGTGAACCCCCTCCCCCCCGCGTCTTCGCCCGCGCACCGGCCCGCTGACGAACGGCCTGTTCTCGCGCCCACCAGATCCGCGCCTCCACCCTGAGCGGCGAGTGCCGCTGGACGAGGGAGGCCTTCACCCGAGGCAACTGGTCCGTGACGCAGCAGTTCCAGAACTGCGTGCGCCGCAGGGCCATCAGCTCCGTCATGGCCAGGCCGCGGTGTAAGGACGAGCAGCAGGCGGCCAAGGTCGTCGACCAGGTCTGGGACTCGTGCTTTTCCGATACCCGCCCCTTTGACGAGGTGTATAGATAGACGAGCGTCGTAAGAGGCAGGCGGGTAGAGGGCGTGCGACGTGTATGGGAAAAAAAGGAACAAAAAAAACGCATCACGCACGATAATAGGTGGGATGCCGCCGGAAGCCTTGGCAGGCTTTCGTGTTCGTGTTCGTGTACGACTACTTAGACGAAGACGATACCCGGAGGATGAAAAACGCGCCTCAGCTAAATCATCTCGCTTTGTCCCTTGTTATGAGCGCCCCGTGTAAAAAAGAGAAAGAAACTCCTAGACATGCGCATCATCTTTTTCAGACTATTGCACCGCGCCAACTCCAACCAGCGAATCCAGTGACCAAAAAGAGTGAGGAAAAAGGCGAATGTATGTCCCGTGTGGGAGAGCGTGGGGAGCCCAGGCAAGAGAAGATTGCGCTCGCAGCATCAGGCAGCGAACTTTTCGCGGTTGGCGGCGCGCTCGCCCTTGACACAGTGCTTCAGGATCCAGGGATGAAGCTGGACCTGCTCGAGGGGAATCCTCTTTTCCGGGTCGAGAACCAGCAGCTGTTTCCGCTCGTCAGCAAGACCGTTTGAACCACCAGCACTCGACTCGGGAGGCAGAGGGGGACGGAGGAGAGCAAGGGCGGTCACCTTTTTGATCAGATCGCTGGCCTCGGGGCTGACAAAGGACGGGATGGACATGTCGGCGCGGGCGATCCTGCGGTGCGTCATGACGGGTGTGTCCTCGAACGGGGCCTCGCCCACGAGGAACTCGTAGGTCAGGACGCCGAGGCTCCACAGGTCGATCTTCTCGCTGTAGTAGTTGTCGGAGGAGCCCGGCTTGATCATCTCGGGCGGCAGATAGTCGAGGGTGCCGCACATGGTCTTGCGGCGGTTGTTGGGCGCGTGGACGCTCCAGCCAAAGTCGGAGATCTTGATCTCGCCGTGGATGCCGACCAGGATGTTCTCGGGCTTGATGTCGCGGTGGATGACGTGCTTGCGGTGCAGGTAGCGCAGGGCCGACGCCATCTGGGCGATGTACTGGGCCGCCTTCCACTCGGGGAACCGGTTCTCGCGCCGCAGGTGCTTGTACAGCTCGCCCTTGCCGGCGAACTCGAGGATGAGGAAGACGCGCTTGCTGTCGTGGAAGTGGCCGAACAGCTGCAGGATGTTGGGGTGCCGCAGGTTGCTCTGGATCTCGATCTCGCGCCGCACCTGGCGCTCCACGCCGCCCACCTGCAGCTCGCTCTTGTGCAGCACCTTGAGGGCGCAGATGAAGCCGCTGGTGCGCTCGCGCGCCAGGTAGACGCGCCCGAACTTGCCCTTGCCGAGCGGCCGCCCGATCTCGAACATGCCGAGGTGGAACTGCTTGGGCGTGCTGGGCTGCTCCAGCGCCAGGGGGCCCGCCGCCGCCGCCGCCTCGGCGCACTCCTCCGACGTCCGCGACGAGCTCGAGCCCGACGGGAGCGCCCTCCGCGTCGGCGACCCGGGGTTGTTGACCTTGCGCTGCGCCGCCTGCGACGGGAGCGTCACGGACGCGACGGCGTTGTGGCTCTGCGGCTGGAGCGCCACCTTGAACAGGTTGCTGCGGCTGCTTCCCTGGGACACCTGCGACGAGCCGGACGGGACCACGGCCTGCGTCTCCCCGGAGTCAGTCTTCGTCTTCCCCTTCTACCCCCGGCAGCTCGCCGAGCAGGACAGGAGTTAGGGGGAAAGGGGAGAGAGGGAAGCCTACCTTGGGCTTGGGGTACGACTTGGCTCCATCGAAGGCATCGCCGTCGTCGAGGACGGACATGCGCTCGAAGCGCGACTCGAGAGCTCGTGTCGCCATGGAGTCTCTAGCAATGCGGGATGGCAGACTGCGAAGAGCAAGAAAGAATAGGCGGAGGAGGCGAGGCAAGGCGGACAGGAGGGATGGGCTGATGAAGACGGCCGGCCCATGGATCCCTAGTCGAGTCGGCCGGGCAAATAGCTGGTCGGTTGGAGGGAAGGGGGCGTTTCCTCCGTCGCCACAGCAACCGGGAGCTACCATGCAAGACGGGTAGCCGTGCGCCGGGCATGCTGACTAAGGGGTCCCAGACACGGCTGAGGTCCGACGTCGTGATGCGGCGATGCCGTGCGAATAGATGGACGCCATCGTGCTGCTGTGGCTTGGCTGTTTGTTGGACGGGTGTTGCACGCGCGAGGCGCACCAGTGGTCATCCTCGCCCATCGTCATCCGTGCCCTCCTGTCTCTTCTGAGGCGTGGCGAAGAGCTGGGTGGATGCGCGGGGCGAGCGTCAGTCCGTCGTGGCGCTTGATCAGGAACCTGCTTGCGAGAGGCGTGGCGGCGGGTAGGGTCGAGGCTGTGAAGATGCAAAGCCGCGTCTCTGCTCCTCGGCCAATATAACGTCTTTTCTCTTCTTTTTTCTTCTTCTTCCCGCCTGCGCTTCTCGGCTGCCTGCTTCGTTTGGTGCCCGGATCTCGAGAGTTGGTGGCGTTTGGCTCGGTCGCAGAGCTCCTGCAGGGCCTGCTGCTGGCG
>NJEV01000157.1:7536-22386 GCA_002591385.1 Cordyceps sp. RAO-2017 | reverse complement strand
GGCTCCTCCTCCCCCCACCAAGCCAGCAAGCAGTGGCCCGGGACTTCGCAGCGAGCTTCAGACTCGATTCGCCCCTCTACCAACGGCCGTCGCTTCTTCGCCCAGCACAGCCCAGGCGAGGCTTCATCGCCAAGGCTCGTCGTTGTTGCGAGAACAGCGCAGTTCACTCGCAAGCCGCGACCGAATCCCTCTCTGCCGCCGGGCACGATGAACCACATATCGCACCCCAACGAGCCGTTCCCGTCGGCGGACGAGCTGTCGGCGGCGACGACGTCGCACACGCAGCAGCGCTTCCGCGTCTCGACCTGCAAGCTGCCCATCTCCAAGGCGGGCGCGATCGAGGCCATGACGGACCGCATCGGCATCCCGCTGCCGGAGATGATCTTCGGCGACAACCAGGTCGAGGTCCGGCACACGCCCTCGGGCTGGTCCATCGGCTTCAACACGCCCGACGCGCTCGACGCCGTCGACAAGACGGACCGCCACATGCTCAAGGTCGCCTACGCCCGCGACTGGGAGAGCACCCGCGAGGGCACCACCCGCACCATCAAGGAGGTCGTCAAGCCCTACGACTGGAGCTACTCGACCGCCTACCGCGGCACCGTCCGCCCCCCGCCCCCCGGCGCCGACGCCGTCGCCTCCTTCCGCCCGACCGACAAGCAGATCCCGATCGAGCTGCTGAAGCGCCGCGACCCCATGCTCTTCTTCGACGAGGTCGTCCTGTACGAGAGCGAGCTCGACGACAACGGCATCTCCATCTACAGCGCCAAGCTGCGCGTCCACGAGAAGCGCATGCTGCTCCTCTGCCGCCTCTTCATGCGCCTCGACAACGTCCTCGTCCGCATTCGCGACACCCGCCTCTACGTCGACTTCTGCACCGACGAGGTCCTGAGGGAGTACACGGCCAAGGAGGCAACCTTTGACCACGTCAAGAGGGTAACACTTCCCTCCCTTCTCCCCTCCACTTTCTTCTGTCCCCATCTCCAAGACAGCGCTTGCTGACCTTGCTTGCTCCCCCGCCCTCGAAACAGGCTCTGCTCATGACGGGGAGATTACCGGACGACGTCACCGTCTGCCTTCGAGATCCAAACGTGCTAGATCCGCTGCTCGCCGTCGTCGAGCACAAAACGGAAGCCCTCAACCTGGCGTCATAGGAACAGGGGCAAGAAGAAAATGACGGGGCCGGTTGGCAGGCGGCCAATCTTCAGCTGCGGTTACGGCGTTGAGGAGTCACAGCCCGAGGCATCAAGGCCAGGCCTCTTTAGCGATGCAATTTTAGCCAGGAAGTGGAATTCCTTGAGCAAGAGTGATTGATTTCGAAAATACACCCCTATCCCCCCCCCTCTGCTGAGCCTGGTGACGCCCACTCGTGAAACCGTCTGCAAAAAAGAAGGAGAGAGAGAAAAACAGGACTCCTCGGCTTGAGATACAAGAATCACCGCGCCTGCTGCTCCATTTCGCTCACCAGCCCCAAGGGAGAAGATGCGCCAAAGAAGAGGACAAGAAGAAAAAGGAAAAAGGAGAAAGTCCGTCTCGCGCCCGTTCATCGCGCGTTCTGCGGCGACGGCGGCTCCGCAACCTCCTCAAACTCCAGCTCCCACTTGTCCACTTCCATGAATTTCTCGGCTGCCTGCTTCAACTCGTCCGCCGACGCCGAGGCGGAATCCTGGGAACCCGCGTCGCCGCCGCTGCCGCCGAGACCGTCAAAAGTATCGTCGGGCAGGGGAGCAAAGCCGCTCTGTCCCTCCTCGTCGTTGTCGCTTTCGTTCTCCTTGTCCGATGACCGCTGACGATACGTCTTGGCGCTGCGAGCGGACCGGCGCAGAGAGGCCGACGTCTGCTTCGGCTTCAGTACCGAGCCGTCGGCGCGGGAGCGAGAGCCGACCCGGGCGCCGGGCCGGGCAGAAGTGGCGCGACTGCGAGCCCGGCTCGGCTTCCTCTTCCGCGCCGCTCTCGCGTCGAGGTACGAAAGTTCGTCTTCGTCCTCTCCCAGGTCTGTCCCGTCCAGCTCTTCGTCGCTGCCGAGGCCGAACGAATCTCGGACCCGCTTGTATCGGCGCTTGGGCAGCAGATTGGTGAGGTCCGCAGTCGTCATCTTGGGCGATTCGTGACGCCGCGTGGCAGGTCGACCGCGCTGCCGTGTCGCTCTCTCCGCCGTGTAGTTGGGCGAGTGCGTCAGTGAAGGCGGGGACGAGACGTCGGAGAGATTATCGGCCCGCAGCGGCGTCGTGACAGACATTCGACGGCGCCTCTTGGCCAGGACGTGGATGTCGGGCCACAAATCGGCGCCTCCCTCGGAATCGCTGCTGGCCGGTGGCGCCGTGATCTCATCTTCATTCACGGGCGTGACGGGCCTCGGGAGCAAGCCGGTCGAGGGAGGAGACGGGGAGGCAAGGACGGACAGTTCCGAATCGCTGTCGACATCGGCAGGTCCGGCATCCGATTCCAGTCGAGAGGCCTTGTCCGGCCGCTGGCTGCTGTCGCGAGACCCGATGCTCTTGCGCTTCCTCGTTGACGCTTGCGCAGGCTGCTGAGGCGAAGGCGAACCGACTGACCGCGCGCTCCGTCGCGTCGTGCGGCGGTCACTGAGTGGCGTGGATTCGGCCTCGGGCTCGGAATCCGCCTCACTCTCCACCTCGGAGTTGTTTGCCGTCCCTTCTCTTTCGGATAGCGGCCTCCGCGAGGTGCCGAGAATGGACGGCTCCCTGGCGCGCCTCCTGAAGTGGCCAATGTTGAAGGAAGAGCTGATGCCCGGCGTGTTGGGGCCTCGGCTGCTGGGACGGATGGGGGGGTCGTTGCGGCCGACGAAGCTCGACTGACGTGACCGAGTCTTGAAGTGGCTCAGCGTCAGGGCCGAGCTGTCTGCGGAGGTGCCCCCGCCAGGTATCTCGCCGTCGGCGAAGCTGTCGTCGAGATCGCCAAAGACGTCGTCGGCCAAATCCAGGCCGGTGGTGTCGCCGCGCAGGGCGGGTGTGGCCACGGCGCGGCGGCTCACCTCGACCGGGCTCGTCGTGTCGTCGGCAGTCACCTGGCCGCTGGCCGTGGTTGCATCCTCGTTGGCCAGCCTGTCCAGAGCAGTGTCGCGAGTGCGATTCGCGGCATCAATGGCGTCCTCCTCGCCAAGGCTCAGCCGCGTCGCCGTTCTCGTCCGCGGGCGCCCCCTGCCGCGGCCCACATTTTCGCGGATGCGATCTGTATCGCCAACGGGTTCGGGCTCTTTTGTCGAGGCGGCGACTGGCGCGCGTCGCGTCCTCCTCGGTCGCGGCATTCGGAGAGCAGGTTGTGTGCTGCGTTGGGGTGTGGCGGTACGGGCAGAAGCCAGCACAGGCCGAGAAGGCAGAGTCTGTCTCGCTGCGCCCTGATGAAGAGTGAAGCGCCTCACGTGGTGCAGTCGTTGCGATGTCAAGGTGCCGCTGCACCCATGTTCTGGTCTGGTAGAGAGGCGCAGCCGGGAGAGGAGATGAGCGAGCAGGGAATGGCGGCTCCTGAGTGAGTTTCCTTTTTTTCTCTTTTCTGGATGGAGCGGGGGAGACAAGCTCCAGTACAAGCAAGGTACCGAAGTACCTCCTCCGCACACCAAGACGCGACGCGACGCGCAGAAGTGTTCCGGCCTGATGCACGTACCGGGGTTATTGGCGGAGAAGGAAGCAGGCGACTGACGGATAGCTCAAACAGGCCTCCAGCCTCAACCGTTTTACTTCCCGATGCCGACGTCAGCTTGTTGAAACATCAGTTGCCATGCCTCGATACCGTTACACTATACGTACACGTGCCCTCTCTCACCGCCTTGGTGTCCGCCACGGGCGATATAATGTGCCTGCTACCTTAGTACCTGAAATACGCCATGTCCATGGAACTGACGGTCCATTGCCGCAAGCCGAAGCCTCATTCGGACACATAACAAAGCCGATTCCCTCTAGATGAGCGCCTGGCCCATGAACATGCTGCTCTTCACCTCGGAAACAACATCCCTCCGGTCGTCGTTGCCCACCAAGACAATGCCCCGTCCGCGTCGGCCCATCCGGCCAGCGCGGCCGAGGCGGTGGATGAAGTCGATGGTGGTGTGAGGCACGTCGTACAGAATGACGTGCCGGACGGCCAACGTGTCGATACCTCTGGAAGCGAGGTCCGTCACGACCAGAACCTTGACGTTTTCCATCGACCGCTTGCGTCCGCCGGCCGGGACCGACGGCGCTTGGATCCGAAGGGGCTCGGACGAGGTAAATACGGCGAGAATCTCGCCGCGCCGCTTCTCCATTGCGTCTCTGTGTAGGGCCTGGGCGTCGATGCCCTTGGACCGGAGGTACTCGGCCAACTCCTCGGTCTTGCTGCGCTCGTTGACGAAGACGAGAAGGCGACGGACTTCAAGCTCGTCCTTGACGGGGCTCGTGGTCAGAGATGCCTCCTTGGCGATGGTGTAGATGGCGTCGGCACAGGCGAGATCCTTGTTGCCGCGGTAAGGGTCTTTTGCCACGTCGACGACGCCAAGCTGCACGCGACGCGGGATGGCGTGCAGATTGGGCGTCGTGATGCGATGCATGTTGGGGAACGTCGCCGACAGATGGTTGTTGAGCCGGACGGGGATCGTCGCCGAACAGCACACAAGCTGCTTCAAGGAAGGCGTCGCGCGCTGGATGATGGTCTCGGTGACGGGCGCGAAGCCGCGGTCGAACAGCGAGTCGGCCTCGTCCACGATGAGATGCGAGACCCGAGCGAGGAGGTACGGATCCGAGTCGGAGATGGAGGCGAGCAGATGGGGGGTGGATACGATGACATCGAGGCCTTTGTGTCCGTAAATGTTGCGCTGGATCAGCTGGGGCTTGAGCTCGGACGAGAGCATCTCGGTTTTGAACTTGACCACGTGCGACAGCGACTTGGAGACGCGCATGACCTGTGAAGCGAGCTCCGCCGACGGGACAAGCACGACGACTCGGGGGCGGGCCATGGTCGGGTGCGGCTCGTCGAACGGCTTGGCCTTGGCGCTGACTTTGGTGTTGGCGACGGCGGCCTGCCGCTCCTTGTACGCCTGGATATCCGGATCCTCGGCCTCGGCCGCCTTCAGCGCATCGATGGCGGGCAGGAGATAGGCCAGCGTCTTGCCCGAGCCGGTCTCTGCCGCCAGCAAAAACGACTGCATCTTTTCGCTCGGCTGCTTGGCCTTGTGCGGGCTCGGCTGTCCCAGGAGCGCGGGGATGGCCAGGCGCTGGACGGGCGTCGGTTGGACGTCGACCATGCCCTTGAATATCTCTTCGCGCACGGCCGTCTTGAGGGTGGGCAGCAGGTCGAATTGGTCGAAGTTTTCGAACTGGAGCATCTCCTCCTTGATGGCGTTGCGCTTGCTGTAGGGGACCGACGCCAACGCCCGCTGCATGTTGAGTGCCTTTCGACTGTCTCTGCTCCGGCCGCCGTCGTCGCGCCGCGACCGCCTCCCCCTTTCCGCCGTGCGAGCCTCGCCGCGGCTCGGCCCGCCTTCGCCGCCCGGAGCTCGACCGCGATCGATGTAGGCGACTTTCCTATTCATGCCGCCAAAGGGGCCTGCGCCCGATCTGCGGCTGTCGCGAGGCGACGGGGACCGGTGGACCTCGTCCGACAGGACCATGCGTGCCGGCCGAGGCCGGGCCTCGCGCGAGGCGAAACGAAGACCTCGCCATGCTTGCGCAATCCCGACATGAGCCGGACGACACTCCCGCGCAAGAACGCACACGGAGCACAACGTCGTCGTTGGCGCCATGAGAAATGGCATCGTGGGGAGGCGCCGGACAGGCGATGAGAAGCGGGTTGGCGAACTTTTTTTTTTTCCTTCCTCGTTAGTGGCGCGCTCCAGATCGGCGGTCGGGCGTTAGCAACGCCGACGTCCGGCTGAGGTGGGGCCACGGAAGGCGGCCCGCTACCGCTCCGGGCCCGCACGCTGAGGTACATACAGACACCGTGCAGTACATCGCCAGGTTAGGTCGGCATACGGACACAGTCCGAATCACCCATGGACGCCTCGGAGCCTGTTGTAGAGCACAGTCTGTCTCCTGGAAGGAAGGGTTACGCCTGGAGCTCTGGAAACGTCCACTGACCCATTCCCTATGCTCTGGCGATGGTCGATTTCGTCGCGATCTTCCTCTTACTCGCATTCCGTCATCCTCTCCAAACTCGTCTCGCCTATCCTCATCGTCTTCCTGAACTATACACTCAGCTTTGACATCACCATACGATCAACGCGGCCACAAACCGCAACAGCCGAACGAACGACGCGCGGCCGCGGAAACCGAGTCAAGGGAGAGCGCATAGAAGACGGCCACGCAACACGAACCAGCGCAACGTCGCTTTAAAGCCGGCCTCATGCTCCTTAACAGCGCGGCGGACTTGCTGAGAGCATGCCGCTGCAACGTCGACTCTGGCAAACTCAAATAGGGGAGTCTTGGCGACGCACACAAAGACCGAGCGGGTAGGGGCCGAGCCTAGTGTCGACCACCAGAGGCAGCATACAAACTTTTCCAGCAACTGATGGAACTTTTTTTTTTGTTATGTTTTGCATATTCAATACATGCTGAACAACGCAAGCCTGCTATGCTTCCTTTCGATAAACTCGGTTCCTCCCTCCCCCCTTTTCTTTCCTTGGGGAACGAATGCGGCTTGGCCAGCCATGGGTGAGGGTCGCGACGTCTTGTGAGGCCCCTTACATGACGCCATGTCACGCTTTAACGAACCTCATCGTCAAGGCCTCGTCTTCATCGGCCGGGGGGGTCATGTCGTCCTTTCCGGTGGCCCGGCACCTCTGCGACGGCACCGGCTCAGGCCTCGGCTCTTCTGCGATGGAGCTCAGAGAGGCTACAGATCTGGCTGGACCCAGACTGGTATGCGACGCTCTGCTCTCTCGCACCCGAGACGCTGTCAGATTTGGCGACGTCAAGAGGCCGTTCTCATCCAGGGAGTCGGCGAAGCCCTTCCTGGAGGCCATTTCTCGAGGGGACATTTCGTCCAGATGCGGATGGTTCTCATCGTAGCTGGACTGAAGCTTACGCAGCGTGTCAAGAACTGACGACCGCTCCGATGGAAAGCGTTCCAGTGTCGGGTCGTCAGCGTCGACATAGTCGTCGCCGAAGGAATAGTTGAGAACAGGGCTTTTGGACGCCAAATCTTGGGGGTCGTGGTCGGAACCCGCATCCGCTGGTCCAGCCTCCCCAAAGGCTTCGTGTGCAAAGAGCGGCGACTTCCAATCCTCGCCGTCATAGGGGCGAGCCCTGGGGTCGCTGGAGCCGGAGCTCATTGTCATCCCCGGCTGGATGAGGCAGTCAGCGATGATGCCACCAAATTCATGGAATATCATCTCACATAGCCAAGCGTGGCACCACTTCCCAATGCGCCAGCCGCGGGGGGGCAGCCGGAGGCTTGTAGGCATTCCATCTTCACCTCTCCAGCGGCGCTATGTGCAAGTGTTTTGCTCAGAGCAGCAAGGCCTTCTGGGCTTTCTCGTAGGGCGGATTGGGGGAAATGGTCCGTGTCGAGCACCGCCTCAGGCGGCGTCGGGAGCTGCTCTGCGGACCCGTCGGTCAGGGGCACCTTGAGTAAGTTGGCACAGCTTCCTTGGTCGTCTATGTCTGGAGGCCGTCTCAGTCAGCTGCCAAGGCATGTCGTCCGCGTCGCTGGGGGCTCACCGATGCTGGCCTGCTGGTCCAAGAGCCAGTCGCCGCCGTGGCCGAGCCGGAACTTGTATCGGTAATCCTGGCCGGGCTGGACCGAAATCTGTGTTGTGAAGCACTTGTCTCCCGTGTCGTCGGTCCTGTACTGCATCTCACGCGGCAGCCAGGCCGGGTCGGAGAAGGTGCCGACAAGGAAGAGAGGGGGCTGCGTGCCAGGCCTTCGGAAGCTGACGGTGACTGTGACGAGGGCCGAGGGGTCTGTCATGATGCCAATCGGCCGAGGGCGATGTAAGCAGAGTTGTCGGCGCAAGCGAGGGGAGGGGAAGCAGCAGAGACTGATGAGGGGGATTGCTTCGGAAGAGGTTGAGTTGGGGTCGACTGACTATTGGAGGCAAGCTCATGTGGCGCGCAAGGGTTGAAGGGAGCCGAAGCCACGCAGGGCGCCAAACCGGAGAGGGAGACGGGGGGCAGATCACGGGCAGAGCAGCTCGGGCATGACGAGCGTTTTGTCGCGCATCCGAACAAGACAGGCCGCGATGACGACAGGCTGAGGTTGGTGGAAGCAAGCTTCCCGAGGCACAGGCTGAAAGGTAGAGCGGTTAGCAGACAAGTAGAGGCGAGGTATGGGCCGGTGGCAGAAGTGCAGTGGCCACTGACCACTCAAGTAGGCCCCGGCGGCACGTGAAGCTGATGGAAGCCCGTCGATCGAGGCGGTGGATCGATCAGCCACCCACTCGGCCTTGCATCTTCCTACTACGAGGACTGCTGTACCTTAAGTAGTAGGCATCGGTTTTTACCGATACCTACCTTGGGTATGCGGCCGAGACTGACATTCAGAGGGCGCCTAATGCGGCACGCGAGGTACGCGAACCACCCATCTTCGGTGAGCACGAGTACGAACCATCCATGACTATAGGACCCGAGGTATTATGATGCGATGGCTTCCTGACATGCCGGCCGCCCTCGGCATGCAAGAGCTCCCGGATCGGCAGAGCGACAGGCGACAGGCGACAGGCGGCAGACGGCAGACGACGACAAGCCTTCGCGTTACCAGCGGCCTGTCCCCGACTTGCGAATCCGGCAGCTCACGTCGTACCTGCGGACAGAAGGAATCTCCTCATCGGCTCCCGCGAATAGAGTTGGTTGGTTGGTGGCTTGCGTGTGCCATGCAGGTCTCACGAATCGACAGCGTTTCGATCTCGGTGCAGCCGCGTGACTAAGCGGCGGCGCAAAGTTAGGTGCACGCCTGCGTGCTTCAGCATTCACAGAGGTAGATATGTAGGTAGTAGGTAGGTAGGTAGGTAACATGTTTGGGTTCCTCCCCGTACACATCGAGATGAACAGGGCGCGCGATAGCCAGACTCGAAACTCGATCTGCACTGGAATCATACAACAGAGGCTCGGTCCAGTCCGGCGCGGAAGAGGACTGGCGCTCCATCTCGCTGTTAGAAGGGCGAAGAACTGCTCCGGGGGGTGTGCACGAAAGGATTGATATCCAAAGGCCTAGGTTCCCCAAGGAGGCTAGCCGCGTCCACACAGTCTGCCAAGTGTGACGCCAAACGGACGGAAGGGCCGCCACAACATCAGGCGCTGACGGAGGCAACTCAAGCCGCATTGTACGTAGAGTAGTCAGTACTTGAAGCTTTTGCCAATACACACTCTCCCCTTGCAGAGCCATGCTGAACCTAAACCACTCTTCTCCTTGTCGCGGTCTTGTCGCTTGTAATTTCTCTTCCTCGAGCTGATTAGATCGTCCCTCTCCTCCTTACCCAGTCTCAGTCTCAGCGCCCCTGACTCAGTCCGCTGATGACGTCAAGCGGACGCTATCCCTGCCTGAAAGCGCTCCACTAGGACGCTAGAATATTCTGGACGGCTCCCTTCTAGGCCCTCCGCAGGACTTCTATTGTCTCCGCAAGCTGTGGTTCTTGCTTCAAGTGGACTGGATACATATGTACAACATGGATGGCCGCTATAGCCTGTCTCCGCTGTCAGTAATGCTTGTAATTTACTTTCGTTCATACGCACCACGTCTGGACTTATGTACTTTACCTATCTCCATAACCGACCGTCCGGCCGGAGACTAGAAGTCAATCGATTTTCTGTACGTATGGATGTACATAGAGCTGTCTCTCCAGTGACACAGCATTTCCTAAGCCCGATCTGTCAGGAATCGTACGTTCCTCTCCCGTGGTCGGTATCTTCGCTTGAGGCCATGAACCACAAGCATTGGGTAGGCCTCGTGAGCTCAGGAACTATTATGTAAGCCTAGGTACCCTACCCAGCAAAAACGCCGTCTCTTATCAGATAAGACACTCTAGCTAAAAGTATCGCAGTACCTTTCTCGCCAACGCCGTTTGTCGATTTACGGCATGTCTACGAGACTACGACTCTACATTACGCAGACGTGACATCGCGCCTCGGCGACATTTGCCCTTTCATCATCATCTATTGGAAGGCGTTCTTCTGAGGCCGTCGACGGGAGCAACTCTGTGCCTCCACTCGACCTCTGTCGCCTCCCCTTCCGTCTAGTCGTCGCGCAAATCGACGAGGCGCTCCTCGGCAAGTCGAGCGCGGTCTCGACTGTCAACCATGTCGATCCCTCCACAGCTCATCCGCGTCAAGCGAAAACGCGTTGAGGATGCTCCGGTGACGTTCCTTCGTCTGTCCCCTCGCCTGCAATCACTTCTGTGCGGGAACGATGACTGACGAGGCGCAGAGTTCGATGGAGGCCAGAAACGGCACCGCAGTGGCAGCAACTGGGCCTATCAGCGACGAAATGCCGCATCTCCAGCAGCTCCCGGCGTTGCCCCCCAAAATGACAAGCCCGTAATCCACGTCTCCCGCCCCGCTAAGCCTCCGGCTATTCTCGATACTCTTCATGAGGCGCCCTCGCCTCCCGGCGTCCTTGCCTCTCGTTCGACCACCTCGGGCAGTCGAGACGATGACGTCGACGTGCCGGCGCCCCGCAGATTTCACATCGCGCGCTCCGCAATACCGGCAGGAAAAGATGCGGATGTTCATGCCGGTGCTCCGAAGCATCATGGGAGCGTGCCCGCTGTGTTCGTCGAGCGAAGCCGAAGAGAGCAGGTGACGAAATCCAGACGTCTCGCGGCCCCGAGGGATACCTCGCAAATGGAAACGCAGATGGCGCCGCCCAGCCAGGTCTCTGAGCACGCGACAGCGGAAACGCCGCTGAAGCGACCAGGCGTGGCGAACAAGGCTCGAGGGCAACAGAAGATTGGCGCTTCTCATGCTCCTCTACCGACTTCGCTCATGAACCGGCACACGGGAGACATGGACAAGATCGCGGCCGACATGAACCAATGGGTTCTCAACGAGATGCGAGCCAACTTCGACAGCATGGAGCAGGAGAAGCAGCAGCAGGCTCAGAGAGTCAGGTTCAAGCCCAAGCCGCCCGCTCAGAGATATCGCGAACGCTATCCCGAAGCGGCAGCAGTTGGCGGAGCCCAGGACGTGACCATGGTCGACGCCAGCGACGACGAGGGCGACGACGACTGGGTCATTGAGGAATACGTTCGCATTCCGGCCCATTCGGTAGCCTTGGACGTCGCGCCCTCGGACATCGGCGTCCTCGTGCTGGACGACGACGAGGACAGCCTGCTCTTTTTCGGGCCCATGCACGACGAGGAAGATGACGTCGACGAAGACGACGAGGACGAGAACGGTACGTCAACGACTCGACACGCAAGGTGCTGCGCGGTGAAAGGGGGGTCGGCGAGCTAACCGGTTGTTGCAGCCGAGAACCACTACACGGCAGACTACCCGGAAGACGAGGTGGAGTCGGACGACGAGTACGGCCGGCACGCCTACGGCTACCGCAACGGGACAGCGTCGGACGACGAGGAGTTCGACGCTGTCTACCACAGCGAGGAGGAGGGGGAGCAGGAGGATGACGGGGCGCTCTTTAGCGGTCAGGGCGAGGGCGACGAAGAGGCCAGGATGGCACGGATCCGGGCCTACATGAAACGCAACTCGGCTTTCCCATAATAGACCAAGCGCTTCCTCTCTCTGGCCCGGGCTGACTGCTGTTGTTGCCATGTGCGGGCCGACCAACAAGTCGCCAAGGACGGGCCCAACCAGGCCCAGAACCGGCGGCTGCGCTGCCACGTGAGGCCCAACGGCTGCGGGCAGCAGCAGCAGCAGCCAGACAGATGCCACAAGCCCGGCCCAGCCCTCCTCTCTGGCCCTCGTCTATTTCTCTCCGGTCGTCCCGTCGACCCCCGCCGCGGGATCCGCCAGGGGCCTCGGACAAGCGACGCCACGAGACGCCCGCCGGCCCCTACGCCCCCCCCCCCCTCCTTTCACGGGCCTGGCCGGTGCCGCGCCCGCGACAGCGAGAAGAGCACATGTCACGGGCGTGCGCAGGGCGGGCCTGGCTGAGGAGCCGGTGGCCGACGTCGGCCCCGTGCTGGCACGAAGCCTCTTTGCGCGGCGGTGAGCGAGAGGCGCACAGACGGCGTCGCCGTGGTCGACTCTATCTCTCTCGCTCCGTCTCCCTCTGTTGCTGGTTTTTTTTTTCGGGGGGGGCGGGCTGAGAACCCGTGGTTCCGGCCCTGGGGACCTCGCTCGTCGCCGGCCGTCGACCGCCTCGGCTGGGTCGGACGCAAGGGGGAGACGACGAGTGGCATCGGGGCGACGCTAGAGACGGGGCGGGCTTCAGCGGATTGCCGTCACGAGCGCGCGCAGAGAAGACGGAAAAAAGAAAAAAAGGACGAAGTCATTGCTGCCTGGTATAGTGTACACGGTGGTGCGCGGAGGAAAAAAAAAAAGAAAAGGGCCCACTTGATAGCAGACAGCCATCCCGTTTCGATTCCTTCCCTAGCCATCTCATCCCATCCCATCCAGCCATCATCCATGTGGACGTCATGTTCATGACCTCCTCTTCATTACGTCGGCGCTGCGGAGCGCCGGTCGTGGGTCTAATAGTACACTGGGTCGGCCGGTCGACGACGACGGCGACGATGACAAGGGGGCCGGTCTGGCACGACGACCGTATCCACGCCCCCCCGGCCCGTGAGATTGGCCGACCCAAGGCGAAGCAAGGAAAAAAACAGGAATTGAGGGCCTGGGTTGCGGTCCCTAGTCCCTGTATCGTCCGCACGTGTCGCGCGTGGGCGTCCCCCTGCCGTGATAGGTAGGAATAGGGGGAGGACAGCCGGTGACGGGAAAGAACGTGCTGCTCCGGAGGCAGATGATATAGTACATTAACGGGCCATTTTTGCGTGTTTGTAAGGTCGTTAAAAGGAATTTCAGAGACATGTCGTTTTCATGCCCGGTCGTGTCAGAAAAAGCCCACACCCAGCTCGAGGCTCCAGGGCGGGGAGGGGGGCTGCGCTGGAGTGCGAGGCAACAAGGAAAAATGAAGGCTCCGTCGGCACAGTCGTCGATGCTGGCCGGGGGGGAAGGGGCCTTGAAGTTGAGGCAGGGGAAGGGCGGGCGCCGCGCTCAGAGCTTCAGACGCCGCTGCTCCTTTCTTTTTCGACGCTCACGGCGCTCGTGGTACTGCATTGCCCGTTTCGCGGCTGGGGAGGGTGGGGGACAAGAAAATGTCAGCACGCACGCAAAGCACGGGACAGCGCGCAGGGAGGAGAGGGGGGAAAGAGGGGAAACCGACGGCACGAAAGACGGAAGAGGAAGCAGGGGAAGACTCGAAGCACAAAAAGAAAGGAGAGGAGAGAGAGAAGGCGAGAAAAGAAGACAGGCGAAGAAAAGAAAGCAAAAGGAAAGAAAAAAAAACTCACCCCAGTCTTGGGCCTTGCGCTTCAGCTCGGGGTCGACCCACGAGTAACCGATGGCACGCTCGGGATACCGTTGAGCCAGCCCCAGCGGCTCCATGGGCTTGTCCTGGCTGTCACGCTCGCGGCACTTGATGCTGATGAACTTGGGCTCCAGGTCGTCCTCGTTGTCGAAGAGCAGCCAGCCGTCCTGGTCCCACAGCGGGATACGTTGGTTCATGCGGTAGTACCAGGCCTGCAGGCCCTGGACCGTCCGCTCCGGCGTGCGGCCGAACATGGCGGCAAAGTCCTGCCGGATCCGCTGCCACTTGAGCTTCTTGTCGTGCCAGGCGTAGATGATGAAGTCGCCCTCCTCCGTCGTGTACTTCTGGTTGATGTGCCGGTTCTCCCCATCCGGCGGCGGGCTGGGGTAGCCGTCGAGGCTCGACGGCCCGCCGTGCTGGAAGCAGCCGTCGCCGCCGTGGTAGACGGGGTAGCCCTCGGGTGGGCCGCCGCCGTATCCGTGGATCGCCCCCAGCGGTTGCGGCAGGACCGGACCGCGGGCCAGGCCGGGCAGCGGGGAGGGAGGTGTGTGAGGCCGGGCGGGGCCGTGTGATCTTGCCAGCGCCTCCACCCCTTGGTCGAACTCCTCGAGGCTGGGCAGCCTGACGACCGGATTGGAAAAGGGGGGGAGCCTGCTGATGCTCGGCAGCGGGGAGCAGTCCCGCGAGCGGGCAGAGAAGTAGCCTGAAGGCCAGGGAAACGACACGATGAGCCTTGCGTTCCTCTCGTCTGGCAGCATCGGGATAGCGGGAGGACGAGAACCATCACTTACCCTCCAACTTTAACCGGGGGCTTCCAGAAGCCGACTCGGGGGGCGTCTGGGGGTAGACGAGAGAGCCGTAGAGAGAGATGGAGGGCAGCTCGTCCGAGAGCTTGCGTGGCATGGACTCAGAGTGAGTGATGGCCCGAATACCCATCTTACCGCCGACTGGCGGAGGCGGTCCGCATAACTCTCGGGAGCCCGTCGTCGTCGAGAACATATTCCAGGGCGTAGCGAAGCGGGAGGGCGGAAAGGCTGATAACCCCTTGGGATGCCGTATAAGACAGACAAGAACGGTGGGACCCTTGGGGGCGAGGACAGAATATGACAGTCGGACCGAGGGCCTCAACGATGCTGAATGGGAAACAGAGAGGGTCCAGGGATCGAAGACGCCCGGCTTGGGAGGACGTTGGATTAAGTAACGAGAGATGGGGAAGGGTTATCAATACGCAAATAGAGAGAGAGAGAGAGGGACTGACGAGTTACGACCAACCACCAACATGACACACAAGCCAACTTGCGACGACGAGGGGTTCGATGTTCTTGTACTCGACGACATGGTATCGAGACCCTGGTGATCAGAGAAGAGTGTCTGATCGCTTTGCTAATGCACCGTGTTTCTTCCTTTTTTCCTTAGGGGAGGGGAGGAGGGGGGGGGGGG